>JAOEHI010051817.1:0-14712 GCA_025447815.1 Percopsis transmontana | reverse complement strand
GTTTTTGTGGTTCAAGTGGGTTGGGTTAAAACCCGCTCTCGCTCTCAAACTCTCTCCCGCTCTCTCTCTCTCTCTCTCTATCTATATCTCTCTCTCTCTTTGTTTAACCCCCCCCCCCCCCCCTCTCTCTCTCCTCTCATTCTGTCTCTCTGTGTCTCGATCCACTGCTTCGTCACCCCCCACATACACACACAGAGAGTCTGGGCCCAGCAGGGTTGACTTTAGACCTCTCTAAGCTTTTCTCATCTGCACCGGTGTCCAAGATGGATATAGATATAGAGAGAGATGGTTGATTTTGGTTTAAATGAGACAACAAGATGGGTTTACACAGAGCAAGGAGAGGGGGAACGGGTCTATATTATTATTATTATTATTATTATGTTTCCTGTGTTTGGGGGCACCTGGAATGTTTTCATTCCTGGGGTGAAAAGAGAGATGCCTGCCTGGATGTGTGTGTGTGTGTGTGTGTGTGTGTGTGTGTGTGTGTGTGTGTGTGTGTGTGTGTGTGTGCGTGTGTGTGGGCCATCGGAGTGCTGGCCTGGTGAGTGATGACTTTAAGAAAGAGAGAAAGGAACGAAAAATAGGAGATTTTGTGTGTGTGTGTGTGTTGGGGGTGGGGGTGGGGGTTGACAGTCAGACAGCCAAACAATGGAGCTGCCAGACATTTCTAGAGTGCCCCCCTGCCACACACACACACACACACACACACACACACACACACACGCACCCTGCCTTGGCAGCTTTCTGCTAGCTTTTGTTGTTGTTGTTTTTTTACCAGTATCCTTCTACTACATTACAGCTTTAAAAAGTAATTATTTTCCCCCCTCTGTGATTTAACAAACCTATGATTAGACAGAGATATTGTTATAATTTCCCCTCACATGTCCCTGCTGTATTAGGCACTGACACGAGTGTCTACGCACTGCGCACACCTGCTGATGTAAACCACTGATGTCGTGCCTGAGCCGTTTCGCCAGGAGTCAACATGTTCCATTGATGTTTGCAGGTTGTAATTTATCGCACCATAATTTACCGACTGGGTAGCTCAACGCCTCATTGGGTGACAAATGAAACTACATTTGAGGCGTGCACTTCATTTGCAATTTCCCAATGAAAAATATTATTTTCAACAGCCCGCGCGTCGTGCGATGGCCTGGAGCGAGAAATATTGGCTTGTAGGACACGTGTGCGTACGCAGAGCCGGGGGCCTGGGTTGAACGTGTTGAGGCAGCTATCCCGACAGGAGTAGCACAGGTAACAAATACTAGCAAAAAGACAAACTAGGGAGTGTGTTATACGACCCAATCAATCCAACATTATTTGTATAACACATTGGGTACATTCAAATGCAATGCCACTGGTTATGTGCTTTAAAAAGTAAAAATATTATGTTAAAAAAGAACAGAGGTCACACTTAAAAAAGTTTAAATTAACACAAATTCAATTTTATGAAATGATGAACTATAAAACAAAAGAGATTATTATAAACAATATACTTAAATATGAATACAAATGAATATATACCAATCTGTGTATCAAGGCAGGGTATGTCCTGGAGCGGGCCCCATTTCCCGGTGTGTGCAGGCAGTTAAATCCAGCGCACCCCCCGACAAAGTGTGCCTATCTAATGGTGTGGAGGATATTAGCCCTCTATTAGAGATATGGCTGTTGGTTTAAAGTAACGGCCTCTCCCTCTCATTACCCGCCGATAGGTGGAAAGGGGGGGAGGGGGCGGTGGTGAAAATGGCCTGCCCCCCCCCCCCATGAACTTGCTCAACCAACTGGCACAGCCACCCACCCCCCAATGCCGGTTTAATCTGCAGAGCGGTTTTTCAATCAGACTGTCTGTCAGGCCGCCTGGTCCCCACACCGCTCTAATACAATGCATGGACACACACACACACACACACACACACACACACACGGGAAATACACACACAGACACACACATGCACTGACACAGTCACATAAACACACGCTGATATAGATCAATACCTGTAAAGTCAAATCACACAGGTGTCAATGAGTATTGTTGATTGGCTTTAAGTCACATCTGTTGACATCAGAGTGACAGAGGGGGGGTGTGCGTGTGCTTGTGCATGGGAGCCTGCAGGTACATGAAATGTGTGAATGTGTGGGTGAAATGAATTCAAATGGGTTTGAGAGTGCATCTATTTGTGGGCGCAGCATGCATGTCTCTCTCTGTGTGTGTATGTGTGTGCGCAGACGTGTATTTGTGACTCTTTTGCGCCTGTCCCGACACTTGTGCACATGCGTATTTGGTGTGTGTGTGTGGTTGTGGTTGTTATCAGACTGACACATCCTCCTGTCTCTCTAGCAGCCCTGGAGGATCAGTGGAGCTGCACCACTTTCAAATGAAAATAAATGAGAAGCACTGACCGCTACTGCTGGGCCCCGCTTTAATGAGGGGAGGGGAAGGAGAGGGGAGGAGGGGAGAGGGGAGGACAGGAGAAGGGCGGAGAAGGGAGGACAGGAGAAGGGAGGGGAGGAGATGAGAGGAGGGGAGGAGAGGAGAGGAGAGGGGAGGGGAGGGGAGGGGAGAAGGGAGAAGGAGAGAGGAGGGGAGGAGAGGAGAGAAGAGGAGAGATGAAAGGAAGGGAAGAGAGGAGAGTGGATGGAAGGGAAGAGAGGAGAGGAGAGGAAAGAGGGTGTAAAGGAGGAGACATTGAAGCGAAGGTTGAGGTGTGAGAGAGAGAGAATCAAACAGATACTGGTCTGTGCTGAGACAAACGGAATAAGGAAAAGAGGGAAAAAAAGGAGATCTGGCGATGGCCAATTACAGTTGAAGGGGCGCTCCGGTGCGCCACAACAGAACTGGATAGTGGTTTGGGCCTCATCAAATCGCTCCGTACCCCTCTCTCTCCCTCTTTAAGTCCATATTTTGCATTTTGTCTTACAATTACAATTAGGTCATTTAGCAGAGATGCTTATCCAAGGCAACGTACAGTGGATACAATTGTTATAATAATAATATAGTATTTAGAAGCAGGTAGGGGTTAGGCATCTTGCTCAAGGATGCTTACGGGTAGGTTGGGGGGGTCATGCCCACGACGGGTGGGAGTAAACCACCGTACCCACAACACTGCCCCCTGTCTTGTTGATGGGGCCATATCACTGTGTTAGCACTAGCACTGGCACTCTAGTTCTAAGATGCCTGACACTGTACCGGGCAGTGTGTTGCACATTTACCAGAGCAGTGTGTTGCACATTTACCAGAGCACTTTGACTTGTACTGTTAAGCTATCGTCAAGCCAACAGGACAGGAGGACAGGAGTACAGCCACCAAGCCTCGGCAGGGGCGCACACTTCAACACAGTGTGTGTGTGTGCGTGTGTGTGTGTGTGTGTGTGTGTGTGTGTGTGCGCGCGCGCGCCTCAGAAAGACGTCATGTTGAGATCCCCAACACGCCCACAGCGGACATTGCACTCCAGCCGTGAGCGAGTGAGGGTCAATGCACAGCTCAGAAAGTATTCACTCTACAAGTGAAGTGTTTGTGTGGATGTCTGTCTGTGTGTGTGTGTGCGTGCCGGGGCAGATCACGTGTGCTAAACAGGTCAGCGAGCATTCGGAGGCTGCGGCTCCACAGGTACAAGAACACTGTGGTTGTGCCGCACCACTGGCCAATCAGGGTGAGTTTAGTGGCCCCATGTGACCTGGAACACTGTGTTCTAACCACGGTTCAGCCCGGACTACTAACTGACTGAAATGAAGAGGAGGGAAGAGCTGTGAAATGGAACGGGGGATGCTTAAAAGATTAAAAGAGAGATAGAGAGAAATAGAGGGGTGGTTGTGTGCTCTTATTTCTGTTGGATTAGGGTCTGGGGTCTGTGCTTGTGAAAGAGGAACACACATAGACTATTATCAATTAATTTGGCTTTTTGTTCTTGCGCCTGCCCGCTGTCGCGTCCAGCTTCCTCGTATGCCCACTTAGACTCAAACACAGCTGCTTGCTAACATGAATTATTCACGAGGCCCTGGTTAAATATTCACGTGCGAAAAGCCCAAGCCATCGGCGGGCTCCTGGCGCTGGCTACCCACAATCCTCTGGGTCGCATGAAAACAGAAAGCAGGCAGGCAGACTTTGGGGTATCTATTATGCAACGCATCATCTGTCATTTCCTGTCTCCTCCTCCCGCTCTCTTCTGTTTCTTTAGGATCTTGCAGTAGACCGCAAGGCAGACACATTCGTAGACTATTTTGGTCGCATCCTTAACCCCCCCCCCCAAATCCCCTATCCCCTCTTCTTTTCAACCTCCCTCCTTTACGGAACGATCGATTCATATCACTGGCCAGCTGAGCCCCCCAGCCTGGGGAGGGAGAGAGCCACGATGGCTGAAAACGATAGAAATAACTACAATGAGGCGAGGAGAAAGAGAGGCGGATAGAGGAAGAGAGGCAGAGAGAGAGAGTGAAAGGGGGTGTTGGCCACAGACGGAGGAGAGGAATGGAAAGGCAGACCTTGCCATGAGCAGGACAGAGAAACAGAGCTCCGAGGCTCATGGGAAAATGGGGTCAGAGGGGGAGGAGTAAGGAAAACGAGAGACTGCAACAGGTCAGCTGGGCTTGACCTTTGACCCGGCATGAGATAGTGCCCGTGGCCTTGCATGACGTGTTTACGAGACAGAAGAGGAGCGAGAGAAGGATATGAGATACCAAAGACGGAAAAAGGGTCTTTAGGCAAGCTTCCTGTACACATGCCGTTCTCTCTCTCTCTCTGTCTCTCCCTCTCTCTCTGTCCCTCCCTCTCTCCCTCCCCATTTGTTCCCAGGCTCGGTTGACAATGTCTGTTTACTTATTTACATGCATGTTGCACTTATAATAAAATAAATACAATAAACTATAAACACAATACTGCATACATGTCTTATTGTTTGATAATAAACTGTTGTGCATGTAGCTGGAATTACTGTAATAGTGTGTTTGTATGAAAAGAGATGATTTTTGTTTGGTAAACAGAAGCCATGTATATCTTAAGTCTTTGAATAAAAATAGATTTGGTTTCGTTTTGAGAGTGTGTGACTTTATTTAGCATGTTTGCTAAATAAAGTCATTCATAGCTGTCTTACCGCGACGTGCTCTCTTAAAATCCAACACATTTTCACTTGTACAGTTGACAGATGCCTTCACACTGCGAGACAGGTGTTCATAAGCCCCCGATAAGCACCCACAACACACACACACATTATTCTTCAGTATACCACCTGTCATAGCCCTTGTCAGCTATAGCCTTTCAAGTGACTACGCGTTAATCTTTCATATCTCTTGGTAATAGTAAGCTCAGGTTTATTTATCTTGTACATTTACAGGTAGATTTTAAGGGTATACTGAGTAATAATTTTACCTCAATCTAGCCGATATTTGACCAAACTGCTGTAAAGATAGGCTAGCATGCTTGTTGAGCTACTGTAACTTCTATTACATTCACATTGTGGCCTCTTGAGTATTGGACCATAAAATTTGAGTGCGTTTGTGTCTGTTTTTGTTTAGATTCAGATCTCCCTGCGTTTTCAGTGTCAGTCCTACTTAGTGTACCTTTAAAGCCTCATCTGACCCATTCTACAGCCCCGCGGGGCAGCTACACGGTGCTGCTTACATAACGCCTCTGCTCTCCGGTCAGGTGTGGCGACACAGAGAGCCGCCTGTATACACCGTGTGCCCCGAGGTTGATGTAGGATCACCCGCTTTCCTTCCCCATTCCGCGCAAGTAATCACCCGGGGTCACGCTCTACCCCCCGCTACACATCCTGCATGTGTGTACGTGTGTACAGACACACATACACTAGGCCTACTATATCCCCCCCCCCCAGAGCCGCCTCTCCCCGCTTAAGAGAGACTCGTTATTCCAACGGAGTGCCTCTCTCCTTCCTCTGATGAAAGGCAGGAAGTGAGGCAAGTCATTGCTGGATCGTCGACACGCGGGGGTGGGGGGTGAAACCGGGGGGGGGGGGGTGAAACCGAGCCGCCGTGGTTTCACCGGGGAGCGACTGGATCCACTGCGATTAACGTGGCGTAAAATAGAGTCCGCGAAGCCTAATTGTTGCACATTATCAACCCCTTCTTTATTATCAGCCTATATTCCCGTGCGTAATTGCACCTCTCCAAATTTGGCCGACTTATCTTTTTGTAAATCATCTAACCGGCCACCCTTTAATGAAGTCATTACGCGGACGCATATGTGGTAATATATTCTTTAAAAACGCTCTAGGCTATGACGGGCTTGCAATTTACTCTGCGGTCGAATCGTCGCCGCGCGCCACACTTATTGATTGTGTGAATGTCAACGCATCTCTTATCATTGGTTCGTGTCGTGTCAACGCGGGAGCCCCAGTAAATTGCCGTTCCGGCTGTCAACAGAGCCCTCATAAATAAAGCGATCTAACGGTTAAAGATTAGAGCCGGGCCGGCCACGCCCCCTGCACGCTCGCCCGCGCTCCACGGCGTACGCCAGTTGCCTGTGCAAAGCGGCTTTGGACTGAAGGGGGGGGGGGGGGAAGAAAAAAAATCGAATGGGGGAGAAAAGGATAATGTGACAACTGCACGAGAGAGAGAGAGAGGCTACTGCCTTGGAGAGGCCGCGGCTCGTGCACCTGTCCCTCTCGGTCTCAAGCTGGGCGAGCTGTGAGAGAGAGAGAGAGAGAGAGAGGTAGAGAGAGGGGAAGAGGGAGAGAAAGAGAGAGAGGGAGAGAGAGGGGAAGAGGGAGAGAGAGAGAGAGAGAGAGAGAGGTAGAGAGAGAGAGAGAGAGAGAGGGGAAGAGGGAGAGAGAGAGAGAGAGGGAGAGAGAGGGGAAGAGGGAGAGAGAGAGAGGGAGAGAGAGAGAGAGAGCGAACGAGCGCGGGACACTGCTTCATTCCAGTCAGGCGAAGCAGCAGGCAGCATGACTTCATCCTATAACCTGGATTTTCTGCCCGATATGATGGTGGAGAGCCGCCTGCTCGGTCCCGGCGATAGAATGTGAGTCATTTGGATCGCTCGACCCCCCACCCTCCGACCCCTCTTAATGCTTATGGTTTGTAGTAGTGGTGGGGGCAGCCTGTCCGATTTGGAAATATATGCTCTCGTGGATATGTGACTGGAATTGGGGTCATAGCCGTGTTCGCTCGCTCGCTACGCGCGCCCGCGCGCGTCAGTATGTCGGCGTTCGCGTGCTAGCATATGTTGTTAATAGCCTACAGTGTTGGGTCGATGGATGAGAGGCTGATCGGAGCGGAGCAGCCTCGGGCTGCCATCGCGGACAGCACGGTGATGAATGAACGCCATTTACTATGGGGGATAATGATATCGCCGTAAATAAACCTGCTCTTTATGAAGATCTTGTTATCGAGTGCCGTCAAATTGTTGCGGACAATCTGCTCGACTCTGAAGCCTTCACGTGGTCCACGTAGATTAGACGGAAGTTTTCTTGATTTGCGACTGCCGCCCATTAAAACCTCCTCCCAGAGTCTTGTTGGGCTGTAAGCGGTGGGAATAGGGCTGCGCTATGTGTGTGTGTGTGTGTGTGCGTGTGGGTGTGGATGTGTGCGCGCCCGCGTGTGTACGAGAGAGATTGGCAATCTCTCGCTTCTGTCCAGGCTGCAAAAACAAAAATGCAAAAAGCTGACCTGAGTCACACGAGATTACTTTAACTCATCTGCCTTCCCTCCATTGTTATGTTGACCCGCGTTTGCGAATTCGAGACTCATTTGTAGCTCGTCTCTAATTGTTCCCGTCGACAGCCCACTGTGCAAAACGACGAGCAGACGAGCTGTGCGGTTGCGGTTGCGAAACGGCGGAGCTTTCGCAACAACAAAAAAACACGATTTGTTTGAGTCGGAAAACGCGCGCGCACACGCTCGGGCTCGTTGGAATAGCCTAGGAATGCTGGATGAGTGTGTTTCCGCGTGCTCCAATTGGATTTGTGGTGCCAGTTCCAAAGCGTAAAGAGTAAAATCAGATTAGACCCCGTGCACAACGAGACACGTAATTCACTCAAGAGCAGAATTCCTTGCACGGGGACAAAGGGAGGTTTTCATCCGCACATAATCATCATAAGCCCCACAGCCCGCATCCGAACGCGTTACCAGTGCGTGTCCCACTTACGTCCGCTCTGCTTATGGCGCGGTTGTTGACGGGCGCTGCTCCCTGTTGTAAATAGCCTACATGTGTAAAACGAACGGGGGTCATATACAGAGAAGTTCTCCGTATGAATGTTTGGCAGTTGGTACCCAAAATATGCTAAAAGTTGCATACTAATCTGCGTAGGCTAATGTGTGTGTGTTGTAGGCCTACTGCTGAGAGTTTTGAACCTATGGAAAAGGGGTCACTGTCCCCCAATGACCAGCGGTTCAACCTCAGGCCTACATTAAGTATCAACCATGCAGTCGAATATTTGTTCCTATTACACGCTAAACCAACTGATTTGGACTAATGTTCCTCATCTAACTGAAGAGCAAAAAATGGCTGGCATTTAAACTGGAGTCAATACATGGTTAGTCCTTTCTGGTGACTTTCCACACCCCTGCTAATGGCCCTGCTCGGGTGAAGCGATATGGTCCAGCTGGTGTTCTGTCCAGACGTTTCTCCATTGGCTCTCCATGTAGTCCATTACACAGACAGTACTTATCGGCCGGTCAGCTCATTAATCTGTGTCAGCCAGTACATATCCAGTTGAGGGAACCTGCCTTGGGGGTTAACAGAGTGCAAGAAATATGAATAATGTGTTTCTTCAACATTAACCAGGCCTTTCCTGCTCCCCCTTCTGCCTACCTGTCGCTAAAGAGGCCGGACGGGACGTGACATCGCGGTATTTCCGCGGACGTGGCGGTTTGAATCACACGTGTGTGCTCTTTAATTGTGACGTGGCGCCGCTATTCGTGTCGCAACGTGCGACGACACTGTCCTTCCGCAGCCGCCGCCCTCGCCGTCTGCTGCCGGATACCGTCGCCTTAGGACAACTGTCAAGAGGGTTCAAGCCGTTTAAGCCCTCGTGACGGGAGAGAGAGGTTGGTCGCATGTGTTTTGGGTCGTTGTGAGGTCGGGGCGTGGCCCGCAGCAGAGAGTGGTCAGGGGTTCGCTGCTTGGTTGTTTTTGTGGATGAACAAACGGTTCCTTTTTAGTATCTTGTCACGGCAGAGAGCCATAGCATTGGTGAGATTCCCTTCTATAATCTGCCCTTTATCAGCGCTTATAAAGTTCCAGGGGCAGGACCTCTGGCCTCGAACTTCACGCTCATTCTAACAATCAGTAGGCTTGTATGCGTGGCTTGTCTCATCCGGTGAGGGACCACAGTATATACATGGGCTAGATTCTACAGGGTTTGTCACACAACCATGGGCTGTTTTGCACAGCGTCAGTAAATCCTACCGCAGCTGGTAACCACCGGTAAGACACCACCACTATCGGCCAACGCGTTGCTTCCCTTTGTAGGTTAGAGAAGAAATGACTTGAACTTGAATTCCTTCCCCCTTCACTTCTCCAATTTCTCCTGCGCTTCTTTAATTCCCGCGCAGGAGTGAGGGACACTTGAGTGGAGTATCTTCCAACGTGCCACGGAATACCAATGCTAGTGTTTGCATTGAAGTCTCTCAGCATCTGCCGCGCGTCTCGCGTGCTAAAAAAATTATAAAATAAATGCGTGACAACCCAGCCTCTCCCAACAAGTACGTTTTGAAGATTGCCAATGGTCGTACAGCCCCGCTGCTGTGCTAACAAAACCACCGCACGCACGCACCTTCTGCCCTAAAAGCGAGCACTGGTTCCGATTTTAAAGAGCACAGTGGTCAGTTGAAAGAGATGTTGTAAGGGGGAGTGTGTGTGTGTGTGGGTAGAGAGAATGCCCAGAGAATAAAAAGGAGGTGAAAGTGTGAGGTTCTAGGGGTGACTGACGGGTCATGAGGTGGAGAACAAGGCAAGGCACGTGAGAGAGAGAGAGAGAGCGATGGGTTGATTGTATGTGAATCACTGACAGGCAGATGTGTGGAGACAGCTCATCTAATTTGAATTGTGTCTTATCTGATGTGAGATTAAGGGAGAGAACGAGAGAGAGAGAGAGAGAGAGAGAGAGAGACTGGGTGTTGTCTGTCTCTCTTCCCATCAACAGAGGGAAGCTTTCTCATACTAATGGTAAGAGAGAGACATGCACTCTCTCTCTCTCTCTCTCTCTCTCTCCCCCCCAGATACCTCGATAGAGAAACTGTAGCTTGCTAGAGGAACTACTCTAGCTCTGTGTCGCCTCAGAGAGTGGAAGCTTCAGGACAGCCATGTACAGTACGTGTATGGATAGCACACATACACCCACACACGCGCGCTAGGGCAAGGCATCGTAAACAGGTGGAGGGAATGCCTTCCTTCAGGGGTCGGGGGGTGGAGAGGTGGGGGATTGTCGGTAATGGCGCTACTGGGGCAGACAACGCGCGTGTGTGGGTGTGTCTTGTGTGTTGTGATAGAGATACCTCACGCAACGCCCGCTGCTGCTTTATGCAACACTACCCCTGTGTGTGTGTGTGTGTGATGTCAAAATGATAAATGTCTTTTCTCTGCAGGGGCTCAGCAGTTGTCTGTGCCTGACACTGGTTTGTGTAGGTGGTGATATATCACAGCCATGTGTGTGTGTTATGTGTCCTGGGTGCGATGTTGTGTGTGTGTGTGTGTGTGTGTGTGTGTGTGTGTGTGTGTGTATGTGTGTGTGTGTACTGCATAAATGTGAATGCATAATGTTGTGTAAGGGCTTCAACAGTATATATGTGTGTGTGTGTGTGTGTGTGTGTCCTTTATTGGCCCTGCCTCGCCTCTCCTAATCTGCTGGGCTGGATTAATTAGCGGTGTAATTTGGCTGGCGCTATGATGTGCTAATGATTGGCTCATTACTCTTACCTCTGTCAGCCATGTTCTGTTCAGCAGGCCCAAAGATCCCAGCCCGAACATCCAGTGTGTCTCTCCAGTTAGTTAATTTAAAAGTGCTTTGGTGGCAAAACACGTGTTTAATGTCTAGAAATATACTGTACACTAGACAGCCAACTGACGTCGTGGTCTGTGTACCTGCACAGGTAAACAGGTGATCAGAATCTCTCTCTCTCTCTGTCTCTCTCTCTGTCTCTCTCTCTCTCTCTCTCTCTCTCTCTCTCTCTCTCTCTCTCTCTTCACACTAATCTACTTAAGTTTCCAAATGAAAGCCAATTTCCAAGAATTCTGCTAAAGATAAAGCAATGGCGCTTCTATTAAAACAATTTTAAGCAAAGAAGACGCAGTGACGTTACGTAATGAAAAGGCGCAAACAGGCTGTTAAGGAGAGACTGCATTCCAGGACAAGCGGGGCCTGTCGAAGCCTCTGGCCAGCATTTAAAATGTTAGCTTTAACTCCTGCCACATCAAGTCCTTTCTCTCATGTCCCCCCTCTAATATAATAATGATGGGATTCTCAGAGGTCACTTTACTATGGATAGATTTTTTTTGATTCACTTGCACTTCAATCCAGATTTTCTTTTTGCACACTGCTCCTATAGGAATCATTAGCAGCCTGCCTGCCTGTGTCTGTGTGTCTGTCTCTCTCTGTCTCTCTCTCTCATCTGTGGACGTAACCGAGCACACATTCACCCAATGATACACATGCACATTGAGATTTCACGCAGTAAAGCACGGAAAGCGCACACACAGGCCAATGAATAGAGCTGTGTGCAGTACGATCGGTGTGTGTGTGTGTGTGTGTGTGTGTGCGCGCGTGTGTGTGCGCGCGTGTGTGTGTGTTCTGGAGTGTTCTTCTTGAGAGAGGTATTGAGATGGCCTTGGCCTTGAGACGAATGATCATGTACACACTTTACAGTACACACTTTCAATGCCGCATGCACACATTCCCACCCACATCAATATGTACAATGCGTATGCACACACACACACACACACACACACACACACACACCTCGTCACATCATGTCCCTGGGCTGGGGTGATTGGCAGGAAAATAACTGATTCCTAAGCGAGCAGAAGAACAAAATGTTTTTTTTTTCTCCCTTTCTTTCTGTCTCTTTTGCCATTTATTCCCCTGTTCTCTGCTTCCTCCCTCATCCTAACTGTATCTCTCTCTCTCTCTCTCTCTCTCTCTCTCCCTCCTCCCCCCCCTCCCCGTTTTCTCTCTGTGTCCCTCTATTTTCTCCTCCTCCTCCTCGGCAGTCAGTTGTTCTGCTCGCAGTGCAGAGCCTTTAGCCATAGGGCGCGCTTACCTCATACCTCTATTCTTATGCTAGCCTTCGCTCTATCCATCCGTAGAAACTTCCGTTCTCCCTGTGGGCCTCTCTCTCTCTCTCTCTCTCTCTCTCTCTCTCTCTCTCTCTATCTATCAAACTATCTATCTCTCTTTCTCTCCATTTATTGGTGTTAACTGCTTTACCTTTGTCAACTCTTGAGGCTAAATGAAGCTAATTTATTTTTTTGTGAGTTAAGACTCTCGTTCGACTGCGAGAAGAGAGATTTCTTTCCTGTATTGTTTTTTTCACGAGGCTAAACCGCTCATCAATCTTAAGTTACAATTTTCAGATCTCATAAATGCAAAGTTGTTAGCCTTTCGATCGCCTCCCTAAGTATGCCTTAGGCCTTAATATCAATGAGTGGGCACGTTTGCTAGTTTCCCGGTGCGCCATGACATCGCTTGTGCCGAAATGGGGGTGCAAGGACATAATTTTTGACAGTTTCCTCCCAGGAGAAGCTTTTCTGCCGGTCTAGACTTTCGCCGTCTATTACGAAAATGACCGAGACAGAGACAGAGAGCGCGCTGCTGTTAAGGGGAATGAGAAGGAGAGGAGCTTATTTGATTGGCTGTAATTGAAGACATCCCCCACCACCCCTACTTATAATTTATTCATTCTAATCCAACCCTTTTACAACTGCGCCCCCGTTTGCGCCCACTTACAGCTGTCCTGAAATGAGCGAAAAAGTATTGGCCACACCTTAGCTCGACTTGCTCCGTGGGAAACTAGGGCCCCAGGTCTTTTTTAGTGATAAGCACCTCTCGCCTTCGCCTACTGCATTCATCTACCTGATGAATGCCGCCTATGTGCTGATATTCTGCATGCTTGTGTGTTATGTGTGCTTGGTTTGTGCTAGTGTGGCTGTGGAACCATGTGAGGGGCAGGCCAGTGAAACTAGATGCTTGAGATACCTCGAGACTCCCATCACATGATACGCACATACCAGGGAAAGGTCAGCGACGCCCAGTGTCGGCCCACCGAGGACTGGAACCCGCCCCGCAGGTTGTGTCGCAACTGCAAGCCGTTCCATAAATATGTCACATTTAATGGCAAACCTGTATAGTGTGCCAGCCGAGGCTCGCACCGCTGCCAGACACCAGGGTCTATTCTACACGTCTTGTATATCACTAAAGGATAGATTAGAGGCCTGGAAGGTCTCCCAGCTGAAAGATCCTTGGGTCAAACCCCGACACGGGCCCTTCCAGTCAATTACAATGATTTAGCAGACGCGTTTATCCAAAGTGAGTACAATTACAAGTGTTACAAGGAGCAGGTAGGGGCTCCATGGCTCGAACCCACGACCTTCTGGCTGGGAGTCAAAACACCCAGGCCACTAGACTGTCCTGCCCCCTTACCTGTAAGTATCTGTGAGAAACATAGCTCCTAATAACTCCTACCTGCTCCAGTAACCCCATCCTGCTAAAAGGTAAGGACAGCATAATTAACGAACAATAAACGGAAGCAATAAATCCCGCACTGTTCAGAATAAATACCAAGCGTATTCCTTCGATAAAACGGGAACAAAAACACAGAAAGGAAATGTATTCGTGGATTTGAGAGTCAGCACATGTTGTGATCCACAAGGTCTCTTTTCTCTCTCGGATCATCTCATTGTCCACCTGCCTCTCTCTCACTGTCTCTCTCTCCCTCCCCCCTCTCTCTCCCCACCCCCTCTCTCTCCCCCTCCCTCTCTCTCTCTCTGCCTTGTAGCGGGCAGCGAAAAAGATGTGCACGTGAGCAACATGCGCTCTTGCAGGTCTGTCAGGACGTAACCTTGGCTCAGAGAGTGAACGCGCTCTCATGCCAAAGAGCTCCTGTATGTGTGTGTGTGCGTGCGTGCGTGCGTGCAAATCACAAAGGCTGTCGACAAACGAGCTCCATAGAATTCAGCGTTGTTGTTTCTCTCTCTCTCTCTCGTTGCAGCATGGTTATTGCAAGCCTTCCTCTCAGCCACTCCTCCTCTTCCTCAGCAGAGCCAAACCTTCCGTGTTACACAGCCGACCGATAGACCCATCGGATGCACACAGTGCCATGGGGTGTGCGCACTTTGCGAGTGATATATTAGTGTGTATGTTCCTGTGTGTGTGTGTGTGTGTGTGTGTGTGTGTGTGTGTGTGCACACACGCAGTACGAGAACTGTGATCGATGGGTTTATTGTACTGTATTGTGGGGGGTGGTGGTGGTAGGGGGGGGGGGGGGTCTTGACGGGTTTATTGAGCTGCGTGATCTAGTGCTCCGCCCCGGGACACTTGGATGTAGTTAGAGAGGAGGAGGAGGAGGGATGAGCTAGAGGGAGGGGGGGGGGGTAAGGGGAGGGGGGTAGAGAGAAAGAGAGAGAGAGAGACAATGCTTATAGAAAGATCAGAAGGAAGAGGGAGAGAACGAGGGATGCCAGAGAGAGAGGGAGATTTTGTAGGGAAGGAGACAATAACGGGTGTGTGTGTGTGTGTGTGTGTGTGTGGGGGGGGGGGGGGG
>JAOEHI010051816.1:0-17886 GCA_025447815.1 Percopsis transmontana | reverse complement strand
GTGTGTGTGTGTGTGTGTGTGTGTGTGTGTGTGTGTGTGTGTGTGTGTGTGTGTGTGTGTGTGTGTGCGCGCGCGCGTGTGCGTGTGTGCGCGCGTCTGATTGCAGTAGCACTACCTGGTGTGGTGGGGTGAACAGCTGAGACCAATTCTTCACCAGTTCCCATCTATATATACCCAGAGTTGCGTTGTAGAATGCCACCAGATCGTAGACCCTACTGCAGTTATCTCTCTTGCTCCCATGGAAATACTGAATTCCTGTTTGCCACTGGTCTTTCTGACTCTCTGTTCCCGTCTGCTCACAGCCCACTCTCTGTTCCACGCCCTTCTGCCTCTCCAAGCATCCCCCCCCCGGCCTTTCTCCCAATAAAACCAGTTTAAGTGTCTTACCCCGGGTCTGTGTTTGTATCATGCCCTGACAAACAGAGGTACTGTAATATAAAGTGTAAAGAAAGATACAGTTGGATTAATAATGAGATTAATGTGGTTGGATAATCTTTCACACATTCAATGCCATTGCTGTGGTTCAAACATTTGTCATTTGACAGTTCTCTCAGATGTAACTTTTTCCCTTGCTTTCACAAGACAGTACTCTGTTTTCCATTTTTCTTTGTCTACGTTTGTGGTTCTCAGAGCAGAAGACCCCCAACAGAGGGACCACAGTCCGAAACAAGCTGCACTGTTCAAGAAAAGAAGGTTTGTATTGTTATCCTATACATGTTACATTGGTTGGGGAGTTGTCCTCAGCATTCATTTGTTTAACATATATCAAACCCCCCATCCATTCTTCTGACGGTAAAATGGCAGCTTGGCCGTCAAGAGGATCAGTTTCATATACAGTTGGATGCGTAAGTTGCCCTCCGTGGATTGTGTACTCTGGAGCCAAAACCTCCGCAGGTGGCAGAAGACCTTCAGGGATTCAAATTGTTGCCTTGTGAGCTTGGAACAAGACATTGGGAATGCCTTTGTGGGAAATAGTATGGGCATTCCGTTATGACAAAAACCTCTGTAAACCGACTGTGCAACTCTGTGCACATTTTGATATGCAGAATTTGATGTATTGGTCATTATGTCAATCAGGTCTACTTTTGCCATCTCTGATAAGAGGTATTTAATTGGAAAATTAACCCTAGAATTAACTTCTACCCACTTTCATTCTGCGGTGTGATTATGCTTTGACTGGCTCTGTATGTATGGTGCTCTGTTGGTGTCTGTATGTCAGCAGATTGTCCTGCTGACATAAGCAAAGGTAGAATTCCCTACCATAGTCCACTCTCAGTTGGTCAAACATACATCTCAATATACAGTACCTCATCATAAATAATCAAATTGTTTTTGATGGGCATAACTGAATACCCCATTACTTTACCACTGAAACCTTTAGAAGCAAGCACCTTTGTGAACCCAATGTCTATCAGTTTCTCATTTTGGTCAATGTACAATTTATGACCTGCATACTCAGCAAAGTACACAAAGGTTAACTTGCCTAGCAGTGCCATCTCTCCTCTTTTGTGTGGGTGCATGTCTAAGACTCTCACCTAACCAGAACCCTGCTGCTCTCAAACACCGGTCATCATCCTCCTCCCATACACAGGTCTACTTGGAACTACCGCAGATGCCACTATTTGATTTGTCTCTTCCCTTGCAAATCGTGGATAATCCAATCTATGACTTTTTTCCGCTATGTGCAAAACTTTTATATTTAAGAGATTCTCACACCCCAAAGTTTGTGGGAAAAAATTTAACTTTGGAAATTTAAATTTTTTATTTTAGTTTGTGATTAGAAAAATTAAGCTGATAAGCATTACACGGACAAATATAATGCCCTATACGTTATACCGACAGCAGATGCAATTGTGGGCTATTGCATTTTTCTGAGTGGCCAATGGGCAGCAGCAGGCCATCATGTCGTAGGGTTGTAGAATAAATTGTGCAGGGAGGCCTGGAGAAAACACAGGCGGTGCCATAAGTTTTTCATGAGCCCACTGGCATTCAGAACGAGAGTTGGTGAGGTGAAGAATGAGGGGGTGGTTAGATGTGTGTCAACAGGAGCTCAAACACCGCCGCGCCCACCACCACCACACACACACACTCAAAATACTGCAGCAGACATACGGAAGCTATATGCCACATACAAATCATACAAATAATTTCTGGACACACTATGAATACAGTGCTACATTTTGCATGCGTCAAGTCAATTTCAGAACACGTTTCACACACAAAGAACATCAATGCACTACACATAAATACAGCAATGGGAAATACAGCCTGTGTATCTATTGAATAGGGGGAGATAAACCAGAGGAATAACTAAAATAAGTAGTGACAGAAGAGAAATTAAAGCAAAAATATCTCTTAAATGCCACATGTCGGATATCTGCACATTATGTGTTTCAAAAAGCTAACCCTGTGAGCTCCCAGTTGCACATTACTGTAATATGGCTTCAAATTAATGAAATGAAAATAAATAATATGTTGCATGGTGCATATTTAAGAAAAAAGTGTTTAGTGGCACAATAAACTCCTCAGTAGCATTATAGCAATTCCATAATCCCACATTACTACCCCATTGCCCCTTGTTGTTTACGTTATATTTTAAAAACACAACTGTCCACAAAGATGTGAGTGGCTATTCAAGGAAGGGTGGAAAACGGTGTGAGTTTCAAACCAAAACAACAATGTTTTTCTGACACAGGTTTCAACCCCAAGGGCACAAATTGAGGAATGTACATTTACATTTACAGCATTTAGCAGAGACTTTTTATCCAAAGCGACTTACAATTACATTGTTCTATTACATGGAGCAGATAGGGGTTAGGCATCCTGCTCAAGGATGCCTACAGGTAAGCCGACTCTGGGGTTCATTTACAGTTTTAAAGTGTTGACTCACTGCAAAACCAACCAAATTCAAATACAGAAAAAGTGTTGAGTCAAGTAAATAAGTTTAATCAATATTGTCAGTTACAATACTAAGGGCCTTGAGTATCATAAAAATGCTATTAGTGACAAGCCTTTTACCAAAGACAAGTTCTCACATTTACTGGCGTATAGTGCTCATAGCTTGTAAAGTTAGAAGCCGTCGATCAAATAAACTCCAAGATAAAAGACAGACGGCCGGGAGAATACCCTGCTGCAACCATGAATGGAATTGACATTTTAATATCCTGGCTTAGGCTGATGTAGCGTGGTATTGCTGAAAACATTTTAGAGGAATCAAATGAAACGCAAGCACACTGGAGACCCGGGGAAGGAACAGAAGCAATAAAAGAGCATGGATGTTCTCCTCACCGTTACAGCCTAGCGGTTTCCATCGACGTCGGGCGCCGATATGATTACCAAGACTCACGTCGTGAAGATACCGGCAGCAGGTGAGCAATGTGTTTAATTTCACAGTCCTTGTAGACTGGGCTGAGCTCATTATTGGCCTCTCAATTCACACAGTGTATTTCTCAATGTGGCATATTGATCTGGGCATTACTGTTGAAAGCAGTGTCTTACAAAAGACCCTTCACCTAGCCCGAACTGCCTGTCATCAGTATCAAGTTGTGCTTCTCTCTGCCTCATTCCTCTTTTGAGAAAGGGAAACAAGGCAGGAACTAAGAATAATGATGGCAAATGAAACTGACATCCTTATGAAAACATTGATTCGGGGGTTCTTTAGAGTTGAAGGGGAGAGTACGAGCATGTGGTGCGCTGCTTTGTGACTAAGAACAAAAAGTGGCAGCAATTTTTAGTTTGAAAAGATCGGAGGTGACACAGCTTTACACACACACACACACACACAGCTCGGTGAAAAAGAGGACAGAAGATGTGCATATTCACAAGCCTCTGGGCAGAAGTAGGTTAGGCAGAAGAGAGGAGAAAAGACACTGCCTGGATATGGGTGGGGGGGGGGGAGTGCAGTTAATAAAACAGGATCTGATTATGTAAGCATTGCTAATGTTCTCTCACGTTACACAGAAGGAGGAAAAAAAAAATCTAACAAAGACAGAAAAAGTGCTTTGAAGGCCACATTCTCATATAAGGTCTCAGTGGAGACATAGTCACGCTGGCTGCCTCAAAGTTCAACGCAAACCATTCAATGGCCTGAGATTCACATGGCTGAACCAAGTCAAACGCTGAATGGCATCCAGCGACTGAGCTGATCAATAGGCTATGGGTAGAATATTACCTTGTAAAGAGCACGGTTCTGAGGAGTAGGGAGCTGTTGGTAGTTGGTTTCCAAGCGTGCCTGTTTGCTAAGTAATAAGAAGCTGATGATCACGATATCCCAAGAGGCAATCGATGCACTAACCTATTGATTTAGAATTTTAATATATCACATGGGGCAGGCGAGGATTTGTAGGTTTATGCAGTGGGTTGGTGCTGGAAAGACTGGTCAGTGTGTGTGTGTGTGTGTGTGTGTGTGTGTGTGTGTGTGTGTGTGTGTGTGTGTGTGTGCGCGTGCGTGCGTGCGTGCGTGCGTGTGTGCGTGCGTGTGTGTGTGTGTGTGTGTGTGGTGGGGTTAATATTGCTAAAGCCTCTCATGCTTGTCCTTGCACTCTCTCAGCCTGAGTCTATAAAGGCATTGACCTCTCACTGGTGTAGTAGGTGTAGCAGGCGCAGCCTGTGTAGCAGTGCTGCAGCTGCACACAGTGGACAAGCATATGGTAAGCCAGTACACACATGCACCAGTTCATAAATACAATGTACTGTACATGCCAATGGAGCTCACTCGCTGTGTAGTGTCAACATGGGATATGCCTCTGAGATGGAAAAGGCTTGTTATGAGTTATATTCAGAGCTGCCAAGTTTCACCAAAAGGTCGGAGTGAGATTACGTGATTTGGGGGAGTAGTGACAGAGCTCCAATACTAGGAGCTGCTGGTGCCTATGGTGATGAATGGCCATTTTAAAAGTAGGCTACACCTATAAGTGGCTGGTCCACTAAAAGCTTTCTGCTTTTTCCCTGTTTCTACTGTCTCCTTCACTGCCTCCTCTGACCTGGCTATTTTGGAAGGGGGCTGACCCTTCGCTGCCCAGAATGAAAACAGATCTTTCTGCTTGTTCCCTTTAAAACAGAAATGCAATGTTTAACGTATGCGTAACTTTTGGCTGGGGATAAAAACATAACTGAAACATGAATTTATTAACAATACGACTTTGAGGATTCTACAGATGTTTGAATGATACAAATCAGAATTATGCGCGTGGTCTTACTAAATAATGTACCAGAGCGATCTGCCTCACAAAATGGAGGACTGACCCACAGTCTCTACTAGCTATCTACTAGCTCTACTTAAATCCCCTTAAAATCACTAGCTCACAGTATCAATTAGACCACAGCCAAGTCATTTGTTTAGTTGTATTTGATCGTAGAATAATATAAACATAATTTAAATTATCAAAAATGAGGTGGTTTCCGGAACTTCCGCTTCAGTTGAAAGACGGCATTCGGCGTTTTCAAGGTGAGAATATTGCGCCTTCATTCCGCCTAGCCTGGCATTCTGTGCAAAAGGGACGGAGGCGGAAAGAGTAGTGACAGAGCCGTGTTGAACCTCTCGATGGTGTGAGCCATAATCCCCGGACTAGAGTCTTTTGCTCGGACTGTTCCAGATATTTTAATGTGCTCCGTGACACGTCGGGGGTTACCGTCGCACCGCCCTGTCCATACGTCTTACAATCGCTTCTATGCGCACTGGTCCATAATACCACTTGCAATTATCGCCTGCTACAAGCTCTGCCACTGGGGGGACGCTAGACGTTGTCACTGGATCCAACCGACCAGTTCTGTGATTTCGACTGTCATTGCTTGTGTGTCGATTTAAACTGAGCTTAAGGCTTTTGTTTTCCAGAATTATTTAGGCTTTAACAAAGTCTCATTCTTTAATAGATTTGTTCAATCTTTTAATCGTTTATGGTCAAAATTTGTTGTATTTTTGTTTTAAGTCAGCGTCTATAACATAGGTGAGATGTAGGCCTACAGGATTCCTAGAAATCATCCTAAAACACAAATATGTGTGATGCGTTTTTAATAAGAAAAAACTTGCTGAAACACATATGAGCTATTAAAGTCCAGGGGTCTATAAATTAATGAAAATGAATTAATTTAGGCCTATCATTGATGTTAATAGGTGCCAAATGCACATTTAAAGAGATTACTTCCCCAAACAAAAGACACAAAAGAGGACAGAAGAGTAAATCATGCCTATATGTGTGTTCAGCAGAGATAATATTAAATGAGCAAAGTTGATCTACAGGAGAGTATATACTGCCCGAGAGCTTTACTGCATTATATTCCATTATATTTAGAATCTGAATTTTGTGTTTACCTAAAATAAATAAAGACATTTCCACCATAAATTGATGCAGAAAAGACACATATTTTGCATAAAAATTCACCAGAATGCAGGAAATGAATGGTTTGACCCTCAAAAGTTCCCCGGGGGAGGACCCTCAGAGCCCCCGCTTAATGTGCCCCCCCCCCATGTTCAAACAAAACCTACACCCACGCATGGCGGAACTGGAGTGTGACGCTTTGATGAAGCTTGCCACCCGAGTGTATCCACAAGCACGGTAATATGTCATGAATGAAATAATTAGACTGCACTCCCTATAGGATGTTGCGTGTGGGGATTCATGTAACGTGCGTGCAGAAAGGATCTCCCGTTCACCACGCGAACAGTGATGGTGATTTACCAAAGGTAATTTATTCCCATTCCCATTTACTCCCATTGCTCCCATCTCCTTTGTTATAATGGTCATTGTATTCACAAATCCAGGAGTGACCATTATAACAAAACGAGATGGGAGCAATGGGAGTGACTGTAATGGGAGTGTTATTTGATCTTAGTACAGTATGCTGATCTGCTCTCACGATCAAAGAGTAAATGCATGCATTTGGTAAGATTAGTGTGGAATAATTTATCTAAAAGAGACAGGTAAAAAAAATACATATATTTAGCATATTATACATATTGTAATATACAGTAAACTCTGCACTGTGCACTGGAAGTATATATTGATTTTAAATAATCATTGTTTTATAGAACATTTTATATAATAAATGTTTCCCCCCTCATCACACACACTATAACATCCGATTTGATTGGCTTCCTGGCCTCATTTTTATTAACAAGAATAAATTAAATACCTCCTGTATTGTGTGTCTATAAATTGTGTGTGTGTGTGTTTGTGTAGAAAGTGTATAGCGCTTTGTAAATGCTTGAGTGCATGTGTGCATTCTACATTTTTTCTCTCCATAACCTCAGCAGCTCAACTGTGGCGGTAAGAATATTGGCCTTGGATAAATGTAAGACATTACAACCAAGGGTTACAACCTGGACTACATTCATTATTAACACCACCAAAGGGACCCCACCAAAACCAATTAATACAATAAACTATTAAAAACCTCAACTGGCTTGTCTATTTACAGCCCAGAGCCACCTGGGAAAAGGGAAGCGTGAACCTTCCACGTACAGAGTACCGTACGCATACGTGACCACTTGGCATACCCTGTTTTAGGGCGCATTCACACTTGGTCTGTTTTTCTGGTCTGAACTCGAGTGCGATATCTCCCCTCTCCCCCTGCTGGTCTCTATTCACATTACATTTTTTGGAATGCGAACCCTGGTCTGTTTCAACACAATGAACGCGCAGCTAATTTCGCTAGGCAACGTCACAAAAAGGTAATGGTTTTGGATCGGACAGTGTTCACACAGATGCGAACTGCACTGGAGTTCAGGACCAAAAGCTCTAGTGTGAATGCTCCATTAGAGGTACTGACCTTGGCCATATGGCTGAGTGCACTCCAGTCAGTACACACTGTGCCTATTCACCAAGCTCTAAGCTAACTAGAATGTAGAGTAATGCGATACACTAATGATGCTGCACACGCAGGCTTGTAAATAGCAACCCATCTCCTGCAGACAGCCTAAAAATAGCAGGATCGCCAGACCTGATACCTGTGCCAAACCACTGTCTGGTTATGTTAAAGAGACTCATGGAGAAAGATGGCTGGGTTTTAAGGCTTATCCAATTTCATTTGGATTGTGTGTATGTGTGTTCGCGTGTGGGCGCATGCTTGTCTTTTTTAAAGGCTTGGGAAAAGCAGGGCCCCGAGATATTTGTCATTTCCAAATTGCACACTCGACATTTTTGGGTTAATTTAATAATTTTGGCTAGTGATTCAATGTAATGTCTGTTGGGACAGCTGGGTAACAGGGATTGCATTTCAGTAAATTCTATCTTTGTGTGCGTAAATAATAAACAAAAAAACTGATTTACCGTTTTGATTACTTCACGAGAAGTTGTGTATATTGTGTATATCGTGTATATTTTTTGGAATAAATAAAATGGTCTGTATTGTAAATATGAATACATAAATTATGAATTCGCATATCACTGAACACAAGGGAAGAGTTAAGCTTCAAGTGCTACCCATGAAACCAAGCCTTAGGGTATAGGGAATGATCACTAAGATGTAGCATTTCTTTCTTTATTTCTTTCTTTTATTTCTGTCAACTGTTACAAGACAGTTATTACCAACGAAATGTTGATAGACAACCAACAAAGCAGGCCTGTATCGCAAGTAAATGCAACTCCTTTGACATGTGCTGTTGCGACAAATTACAGCTGTTACACTGTAACAGACACTGTAAAAGACAGGACTTCATTCATTCACGCTGTTAGAACATCTTTTTTTTGTTTGGCCCACAGCCTGTATATAGCCCAATACTCAAATTTCAGCCCCAGTTCGTAGTTTGAAACACAACGGTTTACATGGCTGTAAGGGGAGGGTTTGAGAGCTTTTTCAGATTACAGTATGTGAGTGCCAGCCACTCAGCAGCCAGGTGGAAAACCAAAACGTCTTTGTGATGCTAGTTTCAACCACAAGAGCAATTCCAATTCCAGAGACACATGTATTGTTATCAGATTGATTGATTGATTGATGTATAATATGCATATTACCTGACTGTATAATATGTTCCCTACGTTCCTTGTCCTCCCCCTGATACAGTATCATTCTCTCAGTCTCTCTCCCTTCCTCCTAAGTTCACATGGATGACAAAAATTGGGAGACACCCTTCTGGGCGTTCCTGGCTTGTGGTTGCTTATTGGTTGGATCATTTGTTTCAGAAATGTGTGTTACTGCTGTCTTCACTCCCATTGGTAGTCACCGTGACGCATCACTCAGTATTTGCATAAAATAGACCTCAAGTCTATTCTCGTCTACTGTAGTTTGCAACGGTTACTTGTCTCTTGTCGCTGTAAATAGCTCACCTTTCATTAAAAGTGAATAGCAGCTGGTCGCTTTTTCTCTCTTTTGTCGTCCGTGTGAACGTAGGGTTACCCCTTTCCTCTATCTCTTCTCCTCTCCTCTCTCATGGTTGTCATTCTTCAATGCTGTGCATGCTGCTTTTCGTGTTTTTTTTCCCAAGTCAAACTGTGAGTCCAAATGTCGTGTTTGCATCTTTTCCCTCTAATCCCCGCAAAAACCATACTGCCAAAGAGTTGAGTAATATATTTAATAGACATGTGTCACATTGTGCCAAGGTCAAAGAAATTTTGAACAACTTGTTGTACATACTAGGGGGAAAAAACAACAACAACACAACAAAAACCACAACGGAAAGCAACAATCCAATGACACCTACAGGAAGCAAGTGGTAAGTGATCTATATGAAACTAAACTGCGTATGGACAATAGGGCCATTTACATTTTGCAGTTCTGCCTAACCACTACTAAATAACTAACTGCATACTGCTGGTACTATTTTTCTGAGAATGTGGCACCTAGATACTGGCTGGGCACGTGTTGCCGCAATACCATCAAATCAAACATTCCTAATACCGCTGTGTTGGCAGTCCAAATAGCTGCCAACACAGAGCACAGGCCTCCTTCTAAACTCCTGATTTATCCACCGCCTCTCCACTTTTTCAGTTTTAAAGCATCATGTATCATTCATCACACTCCCCTCTGTTCTCTAATTTATTTATTTTCCTCAACCTCCTCCGCTCCGCTCGTTTTCGTTTCTTTCCGTCCGAGGCGCCCCGCTGCGTTTGCGAGGGCCAAATGGGGAGGAGGCAAGCTTCCTCCTTTTATCCTCGACTATTACCAGGAGATGGGAGGGAGAGCCATGAGAGAGAGAGAGGTGAAGCTACTATGTTGCTTCTTGTTGACGCCGCTTGTCTAAGAATGAGACGAGATTAAGGAGTTGCGCATGTGGGGGGATGACAACAATTACCCGAGTAGGATGCTATAATATGTATAGGGAATACGATTCAAATATTAAATACTACTATAGACACTAGAAGTTTGCGTATAATTAAATGAATATCAATAAGTTGGTGTGCGCTCACGTGTGGCCTTGTTTCAAGTTGTGGCTGTGGAGCATCACAGCGGGGCAACAAGGGCCAAGAAGGCGGGAAGCGAAGCCGAAGCCGAGCGGGAAGAGAACATCCAATTCAATTTGAAGAACGTGCCGGCTCAGCGTCCAAACACAAAGGCTTCATTACGGAGGATCTCCTCTGAAAGGCAGGGGAGTAATTCACTGTCTTCAGGAGACGGAAAGAGAGATGAAGCGCAGAGAAAGCGAGGCGACGTCCAGAGAGGAAAAGAGGGGTGAAAAAACGACAGAAACCACAAGAGCAGAGAGAGGGAGAGAGAGCGACAGAATACCCGCGGCGTCGCTACAAGCATACTAATGCCTCATTAGAAGGAGAGCATGGAGAGTAATGGTGGCCATTATGACGTCCACACACAGACGCATGTGGAAATAGTGTAAATAAATGTGCCGTAAACACACAAAGGTTATTGCATGCATACATCACTGATCTACACAGTATCTGATCAACATTGTACATAATTTATGGGCTGTTCGGGCGTGGGCAGGACTTAAAACTGTTTGGATGTGTTGATAAACAGCAGACCGGATTGGGAAATAGAGTCTATATTTTTCCTGTCTCTCAGTTGCATCTGCTATGTACTAAAAACACACAGTTTCCATGTGTGGCTGTAGGAGGAGGGGTAGGGAACAATGTGTAGGGGGAGGAATAGAGAGGGATGCGAGACACTCAGCACTCAGGAAGGAAAGGAGAGGCAAAACAATGTTTTTCTAACGCTGGCTATAACCACATTGATGAGTGTCCCTTTAATCCACATTATATTCTATATATCTTCTAGCAAAGTGGATGCCTCTTTACTTCTCCAATGCTAAATATTTACAGTGTCTTATTGACGAGTCCATTGATGTTCACACAAAAGAGGCCATCAATAACAGCCCTATGAGCATGCTGAGTGAATGTGTTGCTTGCTGAATGAGCAACTGGGTGTTTGCTAATGGCTGAAGGTCACTGTACCCCCCAAAACACACACACACACACACACTCAGATGCAGGGGAAACAGGTGCCAGGGGCTTGCAGTCCCAGGTGAGAAAGCTCTCCACAGCTGGGGGGAGTGGACGCCAAAGAGAGAGAGAACAGTATGGGAGGGAGAGACAGGGAGAGTCAGAAAGAGATGGTGGGGTGGGGGGAGATTAAAAATGTATGGCGTCACTCTGCTGGCGTAAAAACGAGTGTCCTCATTCACTGCCTGTCACCTGGGAGCTCATGAGAGGAGAGGAGAGTACCCACGGCAGACTTTGAAGGAGGCGGTCACTTATTTAGTTTAACTTACTTGGTGATTGGCTCAGGTAGGCTGACCTCTGTATCTCTCTCTCACTCTCTATCTCTCTCTCTCTCTCTCTCTCGCTCTCTCTCTCCCCCCCTCTCGCAGACAGACAGGTCTGATTGAGTATAGTAGGGTCCAGCGAGTGTTCATGTCTGGCTGTAGGCCATTGCCTTTTATAATGAACTTTATGAAGTATGGTGCAGTATATGACTGGCTGGAGCGTAAAGAGATCAGTTAAAAGCCGAGGCCTAGTTGCGGCCATGGTGCTAGATAACGACATTAGGAGACCATGGGCCCTCGCCAACTGCCACCTACCCTGCTTGACAGTGACTCACATTCACACACTCACAACGAGTAGAGCTGCAATAGAGCCACCGTGGTGACCCCATTGGTCGATATAGATCTTGTAAAAAACAGACACTTGAATGAGAGAGAGACAAAGACAACAGGTGATCATCCAGCAGCCCTTAATCAATGACCTTGGGAGATAGGGACATGGAGGGCAATGCAAAGGGTAGGAAATATAGATAGAAAAGATAGGGGGATGAGTTACACATGGTTGCGTTCAAACATCTTTTTAATTGTGTGCAGAGATGTGTGGAAGGCCATAATGATGGAAATAATGGAATGCATTAGCCTGTTAGTAGCCACATAGTGTAAAAAAAACAGTCCTTCATTTTACCAGCACATGTCCCAGTTATGGCCGACAGTAGCCTGTGGGTCTCCTCACCTCTGACCAAACCAATTCCATTCATTCCTATTCAGACTAACTGAACTCCTAATCCAATAAAAGCCTATCAGCACCAAGTCAGCACCAAGTTAGTGCAGTTTTATGTGAAAACATGCAATACACTTTTCTATAAATCAGTAATGTCTGGTATTACTGTTACCACTACACTTTAATCCCTAAAGCAAGCATTTGTTGGTGACAGAGCTGCCACTATTGCAGTGTATTGTCTGTTTAGATTACGTTTATTGACTATTTGGGAGAAAACTGCTCTGCCAACCTCCACGTCCCAGTCCAACCACTTTTGTATTACAAAGTTTGCAGTATTTTAGTAGTATTTTTACTAATCATACCTTTCCACTGAAACCAGAGAGACATGATTCAGGTGTGATTTTGATAGCCAATTGGTATTAACATGATCACAGCTGGGAATTGTGGCCAATTATGTTTACCGCATGGGAGAGGCCAATCTTTAAACCTGCATTACACATCACCTACCTCAGGGATTTAACAAATTAAAGGAGGTTCTGTGTGTTGTGTAGCTTTATGAGGCTATTAACAGTCTGTTAAGTGTATGTACAATGGTAGATTAAACAGTGGTGTTCCTATATACAGGACGTTACAAACTGTTCTACAATGTACACATGTAGCCACTATTCAAAAAAGAGTTATTGGCTAAAAGTCTTCTGTCCATGCCATTAAATATAGGCAAAGGACTGAAATTTAGTTGAATAGAATGGAGACTGTATTTTTAGATGGTGTATTCACTTTCACATTTAAACTCCAAATCTTTTAAATTGACCATAAAATTGCAAGAGGGAAAATGAAAAGCGACTTCTAAGGGTTTTTGTCTCAAGGATTACACAGCACACATCTAAGCCAAAGACATCAATCCTTACCTCAATTACTGGCATCACATTCAAATTCAGAAACTCATTGGCCAGAAATCTCATCTCACTTTTGCCCTGCCAATCAAACGGCAGCGCGTCTCTGGGTGACGTGGAAATGAGGGACAAGCCATGGATATAGAAATCTCATCAGTCCCATTGACTGTAATATATCAAAGCGTCTTGCATAGCCAGTCAAGCCTATCTTCACTAATGGAGCCCAATGACAGTAGGAGGACACCAGAGATATGATGAGTGCGCACATCTAGCTAAACACTGGTCATTGTTGGTTCTTCCAGACCCAAATTCAGCTGTAAAAAATTGTAACCAAGTGTCCAACGATGGCCTAAATGATTGTCATTCACAAGTTACTGTTTTGTTGCTTAAAACAAGTTTTGTTGCCTTTTGTTGCTTAAAACAGGCCGATGGTGAATATATTAGGGGTGTCTCCGATTCGTCAAGTCTTGCCTATAGTCAACTGATCATGGAATCATGTTATTTTTGGTTGCTCATTGATCCATTTAGGGGGGGGGGGACTGTCTGACCGGTAGTGCATTTTATTATGTCTAGTACTGGGAGGCTTCTCATGTCAGAATACCACAGGCATTTCAATGAGCCAGTCAGATAAATGGCTATCTATACATAAAAAAGGAAATAACACAATAATAACAAATCCAACACTGCATAACCCTCATTATGAGAGTAGCTACAAATACTAATTGATCAACGAATATGTTACAATTCAGAACTTCCTCACAGAAATCGCAAATGCTACATAAGGCAGCGAAAATCTACCTTCTCTACCACCGAAACTAGCTGGTCATCCAAAATATATCAATTCAGTTATTTTCCTCGCTTTGTCACTGTCTCGACCAGATTTATCTTATCTTTTCAAGTGCCTAATTAGATTAGTTGTATTAAAGAAAGCTTAGTTACCACCTCCTCTCAAAAGGCTGGCATTGCAAACATTGCAGGAAGCTGTTGGGCTGCTTAGAGTTTTCAATTTAAAGGGGTCATATAATACAGTTATTCTGTAATTTTACATTTTATGTATCTCTGATGTCTATATAGAAGGTACACATCCATTTACAAACATATGATTTGGCCCTAAAATTAAACTGGCCTTTGTGGTGGACTCATGAATAATTTGATGAGCTGGTTTACAGCAAGGCACATCAACTGCTCACACACAGAAGCAATATGTCTAAATAGATCACTACAACTGTCCAAGGTGAACCATGGAGTGTTTAGGCATCCAACCTTACAAGCATCGGTTTGACAGCCTACATCATGTATAAGCGGGAGCCGATGTGATGTAGGCTACTAATATAAATATGCAAAGAAGTCATGCTTTAGATGTCTTGTCAAATGATAATCATTTCCATTTTAGTGGTGGAGAAGCTCACGTTTGATAGCATGGCAAGTCTAGGGGTGTAACGGCTTTGAAAACAAGACCGAAACCACAATCAAAAGATCCAGTTTTCTGTCGCGGTTCCGGAACCGCAACACACACACCCAACCCGCTGCAGGTGCAGCCTTTTGAGCTCTCATTACGGTACTAATGTATCAAAACAAATTTTTCATTTCACAAATACCTCTAGAACCATGGAGACTTTATATAGAGTTCCATCAAAACAACGCCAAGTGACGTATACATCCTTGTATTTTCTCTGTGTCTAAACAACCAGGAAATATCCTAGTCTAGTGAAATTCACAAGGAGTGAGAAGTTGTAGTCTTAGTTTATGTTCAAGGCATATAAAAACATTTCTTTTTAGCAAATCTGTTAATTACACCAATATTGTGCTCGTGAAACAGTTATTTAGAGGACGTAAAGGAAAGACCATATGCTAGCTTGCAATGAGTCTTATGGCAATGTGCGATTCTTTCGTATGTAGTGGGGCTTCGCCATCATTCATTGAACGAGAAAGGGGCATGTCAATCGTGAGTGACTGAACGAGTGAAATGTCAATGAACGAATGGTGAAGGAGTCTTCATTGAACGGAGGGAAATTATTTTAATCTTTAAAAACACTTCAATCTGCTATCTCTAGTGTCTGTTTCCTGCTCAGAAATCTTACATGACTGCATGATATACAGCTAAATAAATAGTCACTGAATATATCTTTTTTTATTACTATAGTGTGTGGGTGGTTTGACTCAAGTCTTGACAAACAAAACCAAATGCAGCTTGCCAACAGAGAAGGAGGCATACATCAGAGTAAAGTAGTATTTAGGGCCAACAGGGCAGCCGTTCAACAGCTTTGTATAGCAAAGGATGCACACGATACTGTGGTAAGATGCGAGGAAGTCTTACCTTCCTGTATCTTTGTGTGTGTGTGTGTGTGTGTGTGTGTGTGTGTGTGTGTGTGTGTGTGTGTGTGTGTGTGTGTGTGTGTGTGTTTGTACCCCCTCCTACTCAAACTTATTTATTTTATTTCAGTGTTGTACCCTCCAGTAGTAGTAGTAGTTTTGTAGTACTGAAGTTGTTTGTCAACCCTAACACTCCAGAGGAGCCCTTAACCTTGGAAAGGGAGAATGTGCAGAAGTTCACACAAAAACTGAAGAGACCCAAATATACAAATGTGCTCAAAGCCATACCTTCATGAGGGAATACTTAGGCCATAATATTACCAGCTATGAATATTATAATATTTACTTGTGAAAACAAAGTGTATTATTACATTTACAGCATTTAGCAGATGCTTTTATCCAAAGTGACTTACAATTAGTACATTTGTCAACAGTTTAACTGGTTAACCACCATTTTTTGCACGAAAATAACATTCTCCTAGAATAAGGACAGCCTCGTATCATAGGGTTACTTCACTCATGCATGTTTAGTACATTACTCAAAAGTTATCATTCACTCTTCAGAACAGTCAATAATTGCTAGCAGCCTAAATTCCGGCAAAGTGTATAATAAGTTGGAAAGAAGGATAGGACAAGCTTTGTTAGATGATTTTTGTTAGTAGGATTAGTGCTATGAGGTAAAAAGATTGGTGGCCGAGGTACCGAGGTGGATTTTGAATAGGTGGGTTTTAAGTCTCTTGCAGAAGATCAGTAGTGACTCTGCTGTTCTGACCGCTGCAGGAAGCTCATTCCATCATTGGGGCACCAGGACTGGGCTGCGCAACTCTCACATGTAGCTCGTAGCGACGGAGGTGCCAGCCTGCCAGCTGAGGCCAACAATAATGTCTTGAATCGGATGCGGGCTGAGATGGGGAGCCAGTAAATGTCTCGGAAGAGGGGGGTTACGTGGGAGAACTTTGGTTGGTTGAATACTAGACGTGCTGCATTTTGGATTCATTGTAGGGGTCTGGTAGCAGAGACCGGTATCTTTATATTCAACATATTATCTAATTATCTTGTAAGGTTATCACCAAAAAACTTTAAATACATTATCAATAGTAAATCTGCATATTTTCTCATATAGCAAGTAATAATATTCATGTTGGAATGCGAAATTGTGCCATAGTGTGCCATACACCCGTTAGATTTGAGTACGTAGGGAGGTTTCATTTTCAGCTATTCTATGTGTGGCCCTGTAGAAATATCTGATCTGTTGAATGTGTTGAATATCTGATCTGTTGATTTAGACATGACAGTGAGTGTAAAAAAGCAGTTACCTGTCTACACATACAACTGGGCCATCTAAAAGATCCATCTAATGCGGGACAGCATCTTGTGGGATTGAAGCTCATATGTGCATTTATTGAACTGCTTTACATGATTTATGGCCTAGTACTGCTGATTTTTTAAATCATTTGATTTTAAGGAAGGTGCATGGACAGTCTGTGGTCTCATGGAACATTTTACAATTAGGTAATTTATCAGACACCTTTAACCAAAGTGAGTACAATTAATAGTATTAAGGAGCGGGTAGGCGTTAGGCTGCTCACATGTAGGCCGGGCATGTTAGTGATAAAACCTATGACCTTTTGGCTGGGAGTCTACAAATAATTATAAAACTATTATTACTATACAAATTGAAATGTACATAAAACCGCATTTTGATGAAGCCAACGTGTTGCCATGCATTGCGTCTTGCTTCCCACTCAGACAGGCAGCCACGAGCTTGCTAGCTAACCTAATCATTGTGGTGGGCTATTAACAGCATTTTGTATGCTCATACAGCCTATGCCACCACAGGGGATGTGTTGGAAAGTAGCCTACAAAGTTCGCTACATTTCCACCACAACATTACATTATTTATTTTTCCTTCTCTTTGCTTAATTAAGTTTCTATTATTTCTTTTTGATATTGAAATCAAGGAACTGTTACTAAATATAAATGTGAAATTAGTAAATAGTTACTGACTTTCCATTAAGTGAGATACAGTAGGTGTGTCACTTAATTTGGATATATCCATCGTAGTTATGTGTGTAATAGTCTGTCCAGATAGGGATACAGTGGGTTTTTATTTAATAATGGCTGGATTTTCAGATTCATCTTTCGATTAAAAACTACTTGCTTAAGCAAAGCTGACTTTTGTTGTCATTATTTCTATCAAGGTATATCAAAATACAATATCAGAAGGTTGTATCTGTAACAGCGGTGCGTAGTGAGCGAGAGTAAGCGCGAGCCCGAGGAACACAGACAGGCGGAATTGCCGATGAAAA
>JAOEHI010051815.1:0-17887 GCA_025447815.1 Percopsis transmontana | reverse complement strand
CTGAAGAGGTGAGTCTTAAGTCTCTTGCGGAAGACTGGCAGCGATTCTGCTGTTCTGACTGCTGCGGGAAGGTCATTTCATGGAAGACATACCAACACGTTTATAACCAAGCGCATCATCTAGACTGTAATTAACCTTTAAATCTGGAGTCACAGCGTACTGTGCACAAACTAATTCTGACTCAATTATTGCTCAAGCAATAATTCAAGATGAAATATTCATCTACTGCATCTGCCTGTTGCCTTGACAGTAGGGGGCAGTGGGATACACCAAGTGTGATTAACGCCCCACCCCCAGATGAGCTGCTTCATGCAAGGTAGTCAGACAGCCAACCACCATGACAGCAATACTTGAAGTGTGAACAGACTGAGGTAAGGGTAACTCTTCCAGCCAGGTAGCCTGCCAGCCCACCGGGGTTTGACTGGGGCAGTGAGACAGAAAGGAAGGCAATAGCAACACAGGCAGGAGCTAGGTGCTAGAAGTGAGGTGGCAGACCGCAGATAGGGCTGGACCTTGGACCAGTGCCACCTCACACATGGATCAGCATGTGCTGAAGACTGTTGCATAACAGGCCCTCCAATTATTTTGCTACACTACTTCTGCGTGACTGTTGGCTACAGCTAAAACCTGGGAGGTATGGCGGCTGCATGGGAGGCAATGGCTGTAGCTCAGCTGATATATTAAACAACGAGGCTCAAAGTACAGTATACAAATAAATAGGTTGTATATATATATATATATATATATATATATATATATATATATATACACACATATACACACACACACACACAGCTCTTTACCAGTCAGGTGCATGTCAGTAAGCTAAACCAGCTTATACAAATGTGTATACATGCATAAAACCTGTGCCATGACATCTGGGCTCAACATGGACAATATTAATAAATGCTGCTCGACTGTGGCCAAAACAGTCCCAAGTTTGAGTCCCAACTAAGCATTGAGCATTGCAGTCTGATCTATATATAGCGAGCTGGCATGTCCTTATTGCCCCAGATCTTGAGAAACCAGATTTTTTTTTTTTCTATTGGGAGGGAAGCCAGCAGCTCATGCTGTCAGAGAGAACACTTCAGACTACATTCGGTGGAACACACAGAAACAAAAGAACCACCTGTCACTATACTAAATGAAAGAGGTGTGTGTGCGTATATTTATTATTGAACACAGGTATATCATTGCACGCATGTCTGTCCCCCGAGTGCAACTCTGCACAGATACCCCTAAAGAAGAGAATGAAATCCAGCTTTCATTTGGGGGACTTCCTCCCACTTACCGGACAAGGATTCTCTTGAGAAGCTGCTGGTCTCCCTCTGTGTAGCCAGGCCAGTCTTTTTGAATGTCCTTAAACAAAGAGTCCTTCAATGTGAAGGTGTTGTCTTTCCCATTCAGGTTGGCCACCTGGAAAACGTGGCGACAATGAGTTCAACCTTGTGCATTTTAATGTAGCAGCTTTGAAGAACCAAGAATGGGAAGAACTTTACAATAGGAAAGTACCTTCGACTAGGGCTGTGCCATAACGTATCGTCCATGATATACTGGTACAATTCCCCTCCATGATAAGAATTTGACATCCCGCGATATTGACTATATAGTTGATGACGAGTGTTGTGATCATGCGAGTATTGGTGTTTGCATTTTCACTGAAATTTGTGAATAAAATTCATATTCAAAATTTAGCCTTAATTGGTATAGTTTAGTATTTAATGATGGTCAGGATTAAGTTTTTTGGATCAATGTTTGTGTTTGAATGGCTCTTAAGACTGTATGCTGATGTGACTTCTGGTCAAAAAGAGTGTGTTGAATGGATTTTCATATAGTTATTTATTTGCTGTAACGATATAAATGCCATGGAATATCGCGATATAGTTTTAAGTCGCCCATCCCTACCTCTGACACATTGTGTGCGTGTGTGGGGAGGTACCTGTTGCAGGTGGCTGTCCAGGGAATCCTTATCTAGCGGCAAGAGGCCATCTTTCTGTAGCCTCAGGATGAGCTCGGGCTTCCTGTAGGGCTTGAGAGCAAGCAGGTGTGTGAGGCGCTCTCTGAGCGGTCTCTGCTGTGCTGTGCTCTTCTTCTGCGCGCTGCTGGAGATGATGACCGGCCGAGACGTCTTTCGGAACGGGGCAACATCTGAAAGGCCAGGAGCCGGTTTCCGGATTTGAACCTTCTTTCCTGGAAGGGGGTGTGGAAAGGAAGTAGAGGTATTTAGCTTTGATTAACTAGAAAATAAAACACAACACTGTTACTATGGCAATAAAGTAGAGTACTGCAAAAATTACATTAAGTTTTGTACATTGTTTCGTTCGTTTTAAAAATCTTTATTTTTGTTACTCCTAATCTACTGTACCTGCCTGACCAGTGGCTGTATTTATCAGCGCAACGATCAATGCCCTCATACTGTAAGGTATTGCCACTATGTTTTAAACCTCAACAACTCTTTGTACTATAGCCTTATTTTTCTGGGGAATTAGGTTTAGATGAATTATGTGTAACTGAGACCAAAACACTGTTTCAGCTCCACAGCAAACACCAGCTGAACAATTTATGAGTCACTGCTGAGCAATGAATAAACCAATGCTGGTCCACTTGATTCAAATGTTGTATGATGTACAGTACACTCACGCCCACTTCATTAGGTACACCTTTTGAACTGCTCATTAAAGCAAATATCTAATCAGCCAATCATGTGGCAGCAACGCAATGCATTTAGGCATGGTCAAGACAATCTGCTGAAGTTCAAACCAAGCATTGGAATGGCGAAGAAAGGTGATTTAAGTGACTTTGAAAGTGGCATGGTTGTTTATGGTGTAGTATTCTAGGAAGTGCTGATTTACTGGGATTTTCCCACGCAACCATCTGCCTTGTTGATAGCAGAGGTCAGAGGAGAATGACCAGGCTGGTTCGAGCTGATAGAAAGGCAACAGTAACTCAAATAACCACTCATTACAACCAAGGTATTCAGAAGAGCATCTCTGAACGCACAACACGGAGAACATGGAGGGCTACAGCAGCAGAAGACCACACCGGGTGTCACGCCTGTCATCTAAGAATAGGAAACTTGGTGTAAACATGACCACATGGATCCATCCTGCCTTGTAATAGTTCAGGCTGGTGGTGGTAGTGTAATGGTGTGGGGGATATATTCTTGGAACACTTTGGGCCCCTTAGTACCAATTGAGCATTGTTTAAACGCCACAGACTACCAGAGTATTGTTGTCCATCCCTTTGAGATGCATTTAATAAGATCCTGGTTACAGAGGCGGCAAGGGGGCAGTGCGATGGCCCTCTGCCACACAGACCTTAATGCAAAAATGATGTCTAGTCCTGCACGAGCCTGCCAGTGTTTTCCACAGGTCGGACATATACTTGTAGATCCTGTGATCTTGTAAATATCGATTAGGCCTAGAGATGTTATTAGGCTGTATGACGATGAAATGATGTGGAAAGTACAACTATTGAAGTTTTGAGTTCGAAATTCAACTAACGCCTGAAACGGTTCAATGTCCTACAGCTCCAAATATACCTGGGCGGCCTGCCAAAGTAAAGCTTGTGTGTGAGAAACGCGGATAAATACAGGCCATCTGGGGGAAGCACTGCCTACTTGCTAATGGTGCTCCAACCCTCTTTTTGTGCCTGTTCATACTGTAAAAATAAATGACATTTTGAGTTGTCCGGTGACAATAGTAACATTAAAAATATGTAATAACTGAAATAACTAGTCACATACTTAATGTAAATCTACATTAGGGTTTAGCATGGCATCTACTTTACAACAGGAAGAGAAAGGTAGAATCATAACACGTATATCCTGTTCTTATTTATTTGCGTCACTGTGTGCGTTTACAATTAGCTATGAGAAATAATTTTCTCGAGTGAATAAGCGATGTTCAAGAGCTAGGTTGAGGAAGTGATCAGGAATTGATACCTCAGCAATGGGGGGCAGGATAATTTAGTTGTCTAGGCGTTGGACTCCCAGCCGGAAGGTCGTGGGTTTAAGCCCCAGAGTTGGCCTACCTGCAAGCATCCTTGAGCAGGATGCCTATCCCCTACCTGCTCCATGTAATTGTAAGTCGCTTTGGAAAAAAAGCGTCTACTAAATGACCTAATTCTAATTCAATGTAAGGAATTCATAATCTAAGACCATGTGAATTTAAACATTCTATTAATAAAAAAGGTGTTCGGAGCAAGATGCAATGACACACCAATTGTTTTTACGTTTCGATTCACAGCCCAGCACCTGACACATTAGATGTGAGCGTGCCCATCACAAGCTACAGATGTTGAAGCTTTTCTCACATTTCCTACATGCCCCTGCATGAAAAATGTCTCTGTGAGCCAGACACTGAGCAGCTGAGAGCGCGACACGCACCATTGCTGGGTCTGTCCCCATTTCTTACCCACGTATCTTCCCCCAGGCTTGATTACGATGGCACCCCTGCTACGGGTCTCTTCTTCTGCCTGGGCCATGCTCTGCCTGGCCTTCTGGTAGGAGTCATCCGTAGCACATACTGTGATCTTGTCCTGAATTCCACCAAGACAGTCCAGTTGAATGCTTCCCTCACTGCAAGGGAAGAGAGGACAGCGTCCGAGAAGTAGAGAAACAGTGACAGTGAAGTCAACGTTTAATTATATCAAGGTTGAACACAGTCAGTTGTATCTTGGCGACATCTAAAATAAGTATGCAATAGGTGTGACAAAGCTTCTCATGTGTCAGCGTATGGGCATTTTGTGGGCCAATGGCGATGCTTGAGAACTTAAGTTATGCTGATGGACGGTAAACTGAAAAAAGCACCACTATTTAAGCCCATTCAACTTTAGATTTCCACATTTATAAACATCACTACATTAAATTCTATCCTTTCCTGACTATACCCTTCATTTTGAGGAGGGCTTGGTAGAAGATGCCTTAGGTAGCTGGGCTTCCTTGTTGGGTTTAGAATAAGTAAGTTAAAGTGTTGTTTTACCTTTTTACCTATTGAAACTCCTTAGATATGGCTTCATTCAGTTAACTGAGAATTCTTTCTTAGACTCCTTAGTCGGGAGTGTAAAGTTTTAAGGGGATCATGAGTTTGTTAATGCTTGCTTACTTAACGCTACCATATTGAACCAAAGTACATATTCATTAAGAGGAGGAGTGTCTATGGATCTCACGAAGAAGCTTGTCAGGTCAGTTGAGCCTATGACTATGTTGAATAAATAACACAAGTGATCCATATGATTTACTTTCCCCTGTGAGGTTAATGACCCAAACCATATGACCTAGAGGGTAAGGACAGGGAAGTGTTTGAATTACCTCAAGAAGTATCTAGACTTACTGAAAGTGATCAGGAAGGGTGGGTGTGTGTGTGTGTGTGTGTGTGTGTGTGTGTGTGTGTGTGTGTGTGTCTGTACCTGTTTATGAACTGCTGGATGCAGTCAAAGCTGCCCTGGGGGTTATCTCTGCCCACATTAGACAGGTAGAACGTAAACGTTCGCAGGTCATTGGGATTTTCTGTCCGTGGTATTGAGATTTTCTGTTTAACACATTAGGGGGGGATAATGACTACAATTAAACACCATAACTATCATTCAATTAAACGCATTACCACATAACGTCACATCACTATAAAGACAGGGTCAGGGTGTTCAACTCCCAGCTAAAGGGTGCTGGGTTCCATGCTGAGCAAGCCAAGAAAGACGCCTAACCCCTACCGGCTCCATATTAATAGGCTTAAACACTGATCGCCTTTCTTCGTTGTGTGCTCAGCACTAAACAGATTCAAGTCCTGTAGATCACAGAGGCATACGCCTGGTTCCGATTTAGCCCTGGGACTTTTGCTCCTGAATGTGAATGGCACTGAAAACAGAATCAAGTACTTGTACTTTTATTACTAGCATATGGTTGTATGCAGTCTATCCTCACACTGCCTGTAGGAACTGGACTAGCCCATGTGTTATTCATGATATTTCTAAAGCATGATCAGAGACACAGATGATACACAAAAGCTGTCAAGTATTTCACCAATCTTTGGCTTTAACAATGATTTACAGTCCATTTCACCGTAATTACTTCCCTCACACTGTACAGTTGCTTCTACCCAGACAGGAGTGAAATTACGTACTTTTGCCTAATGCAGGTAAGATCTACAAACTGGTATTTTTTAGAAAATGGATAAAATAATAAAAATTTAAAAAAAATGACAAAAGAGCAGTGGGGTGCTTATGCTACATATCAACAACCAGGAGTGGATGGAGAGAGTTAACAGTTTTAGCAGGAGTTCTAACAAGCAGCCAGTGAAGTCAAATCATTGTCACACCAAAAAAAATTAAAAATAAAATAAAATAAAAAGTACTGCCTTTTCCCAATCAGGTCTCCCATGTTTGTTATGCCTCTACACAGTATAGTAGTCAAAAGGCTTGCCACAGGGTGGGATTTGCTGCATCAGTGAATGGAGTTGGCGCCTTGAACATGGCAGTGGGGCTCAAGGAAGCCATCCCTTCAGCAAAATTCCCTGTATCACCTTTAACATCTCTCAATTAAATTGATTTGCGTTACTTCACAGGCAACAGAACATAAATGGAGACAGAGCTTAAGTGAACGCTCCGGTCCAAAGCTCCAAAAAAGCAGCATGGCCGTAGGCACGATCTTCTCTTAACTGAGGAAAGGGGTGCACCCCTGGAGAATGCAGTACCCATCTGACCTCTGGTTTGGTCTGGTTTCAAATGATATCACAGCCACTGACCCAAGGTTAGAAAGAAACGATGAGGTTACCAGTGAGGTTACCAATGACCATCTTGTCTCTATGGACCTGAAAGGTTATACCCAGCCTGGATCAGAGACTCGGCCTGTGACTCACTGGCTTAGTCCGTCAGCACTGCGACTGGCAGGCTGTGCACAGATCAGCTCTGTTTACCAAAGGTCCTAACACGTGTGAGGACTGCAGGTGTCCATCTAAAAATACATTGTACACTCCCTGGCTTTCTGGAAGCCCAGGGCTCTGTTATGCGAGACAGTCCGTTCTACTGGAACATTGCGCTCTCTGCTTCTGCTGTAGCCTTGTAGTACCCAGAATCAACATTACATTAAGATCAATAATGTCCAGTGTCAAGGTTAAAGTAGGCTATGTCACATTATTGCAAATTGTAGGTCAAAATATAATATAAACATACGTTTATGTATATAAACAAAATTATATAAACATAAGCAGATTTTGCAGTTCTAACATAACATTGCTTGAAAAAGGGAAATAATTTTAGCCAATCTGGTCGTCCGCACTTGCATACACTTTATTGGGAATGGGAACAAAATTCCAAATTATATGAAAGGGACAAGTCATGCTTGTAAGTTGTGGATCAGTCATCCGTTTCTGGGAAAACACAAGACAGCAATAACGGCATCATCCACAATGTACCCGTGAGAGAACACAAACGCACACAGTTACTCCCCTGGCTGAATTGTATTCTCATACAGGGAAGACGCAAAGAGTGCGTTTGTGAAACTAGAGATGATTAAGAGGCAGAGGAGCACAGAATGGCAAGGCACAGGCGAGTGACTCAGTCGACTCACTGACTCACACTGTAGAGGATGAGAAGGCTATAATCACGAAGAGGCAGGATTGTGGGTTGTAGCTCCTCCACACAAAATGGCCCAGGACCATGTTTATCAAGCTTAAGAGTGCTGCAATAAGTGTCCGGTCAATAAATCATACTCATTCAAAACATAGTTTCTAAAGAAGAGGAGGGTGCATGTGAATACACCAAGAAAATGTCTTAATCTTTAACCGTGAAGCCCTCTCCTGTTTTACCGGGTAACTTTAATTACATTAAAAGAATAGACACCATTGGAGCAACAATAGCAGCTGCTCCCACACTGTTTGGAGGTGTAGGCACTGCACCCCTAAAACAGTTTAGCTCTCCTCCATGGGTCTTATTTACAAACTTGGTAATTTAGCATAATTACAACTGTAATTATGCTAAATTACCAAGTTTGTAATTTACAAGCATTAAGGCGCAGGTAGGGGCTAAGGATGCTTACAGTGCTTTTTTGACTGGGAGTCCAACACTAGCCTATTGTGCCCTGTTTATTTATCGTCTTTGGGAACTTCGAAGGCCAACTACACAGACAATAATATTCATCTATGCTGCCTGTAAAAATGCATTATTATTATTAAACCAACATGCACACGCTTCTGTCCGCTAGGCTATAATGCAGTAGTCTTATTCAAGCAATTTCGTTGTTGGAAGGGCTTTCGTTTTTAACCCAAAACAATGTGCATTAAGTGGTAGGCAGTTAATACGGAGAGGAAAAAACGAATTTTTAGACAATAAATTAATATAGGCTTCCTTATCACAAGGGTGCCTTTCTCTCGAACAAAAGACGGTAACAAGTTATGCATCCATTATCCAAATTCATGTCTCCAATATTTGCCACCATATACTATAAATTCAAACCTTTAGTTTGATTTAAAAAAATTAAAATATAATCAAAGACATTATTCAAAGACAATAATTGAGCAATTCATTTGAGATTCAATTGAAGTGGATGTGTTGATGATCAGCCCCCAGTGACAGCTCTGTAGTATCAAGGGAAAAGATACTGAACACAAAGGATAAAGTGTTCCTTTATAGATTTAAAAAAAAATAATAATAATAAAATGCAGAGCACTAATACTGCGCCACATTCCAGCAAGAGCTACCTCCGCTTGTGTTGATACATAGTGGGCAATGTCTGCTATACACAGTGGAACTTCACATCAACATGCTAAGGTTAGCTCCATGGCTGCTTCCTATCTGTAGGCCAAAAATAGTATAGCCTAGCTCACATAAAACACTGCTTGTTTTCTTCATGTGTACATGTGCCGCATGCATGTAATATTTGAGACTGACCCCTCACACACATACACTCACAGATCTTCTCTGGAAGACCAGAAGTGAAGAGAAAGAGAGGCAGGGGAAATGAGTAAGAAAGAACATCAAGCACCACGCGTGTTACACACCATCCACGGTCAATAGCAGACCCACTTGTGGTGCACCGCACTTCATTCACCTTTTCATGGAAAGCCTGTTCTATGGATCACTGCGCTAGCCATCAAACTGATAGCGGCTTATGGAAAGTTGCCAAACAAGGCAATAGTGTACAATAGTAATAGTGTAAGCCTACATTCTGCAATCACAGTACTGACATTATCTGAAACTTGCATACCAGATATCGTATATCTCCTTTTTTTTTTTAAGCTTGAAAATAGCATGTAATTTTTTAAGCTTGAAAATAGCATGTAATTTTTTAAGCTTGAAAAAGCATATACACACACACACACACACACACACACACACGCACATATATGCCATTTTCAACCTTAAAAAAAAAAAAATATGAAAGTTTGATACATTTAGGAGGTACTTAATCAAAATGAAACTTAACAAAATGAGTCAGACTCCCCACCACTAGTAGAGATGCACCAATCGACCTCAGACGGTTTTTGCTCCTATCATGCGAGCGGCAACCGGACGTTGGTTTTTTTTTGTTCATTTCGGCTGATGCGTGTTCTGGAAGCTGTCTAATAAAATTGTGAACGCTTTACTATGAAAACCGGAAGCGGACTAGAACTGGCCAGTCAGGCTTTAAAAAAAAAAAAGGTAATCGGAATCTCACAATGACAGCAGGAAAGCCACAATATTATTATTATTATTATATATATATATTTTTTTTTAAACAGCTTTACATCGGCAATTCACCAAACTGAACAGAAACAGGTTTGCCACTAGGATTTACTGTCCCAACACTGTAAAAGAACAAACATGCATGCAGGGTGGAATGTCTGCAGCAGTGACGGGACTGCAGTGCACCTTCCAAATTTCTCAGTGGGACGGCAACACTAAATGTGTAAACATGCCTGAGGGAGAGTGTACTGAAAGCAGTGCATGCTGGGACTTCGTTAATGACACAAACACAGTCAACAAGGTTCAAACCAGGACTTTGTGTACAAAAGATACTCTTACTGTAATTAATTTATGAACTAGCTGGTTGGAATCTTTACAGACCAACAGAATAAATTAAAGACCCGTTTAAACTCCCGGAAATCTACAACCAAACTTAAACTTTGTCTCCTTATTCTTGTCTTTTCAGTCCAATACTCAAGTTATGTGAATTGCAATACAAATCGTGATGTTGCAAGGCGATGGAATGTCTGCCATTTAAACAAATTTGTTCTACAAGCTTGTCTTGCGCAGAAAAGGACTTCCTTGGTGCTATAAACAGTTAAAGGTCTCTTTGACAAGGCGCAAACACACAGTAAACAAGTCTAGGCTCGCCTCTTAAATTTGACAATTTAGCTAGTTTGCTACTGCCTATAGGCCATTTGTGAATGCCAGGGAGAGAAAATGTTTGGTAAAAGCACAGAATGCATGCTGCTGGGCACAAGTTAAAATGGCCTTGTCTGTGTGTTTTAGACCTCAGTATAACCAGACTTTTTTTAAATGTATTTTTACCAGGTAAATTCTCAGCAGCTCAACAGCTGATATGGCACTTCAAGCATGTGAGAGCAGTTATAGCACATCCCCATTTAGCAGAGATGAGTTGAGATTTTTAGTGATCAGAATACAGGACAGTTTAAACTAGGGGGAAAATGGGTACAAATAAAGAATGTCTTCACAGACATTTATGTTGTTCCACTCGTGTGTTGGTTTGGAGCAGTCATACAATGACAACATCACAGCCAAGCCTTTGATATTCATGTTTAACATGGCCTCCCTATTGGAGGACACTTGACCATGTCCTCCAATAGGGGAAGTAAATTCTACCTAGAAAAAAAAAAAATACGAGCAAAAAGCAAACAAAAAAAGCCACAAAGGAGTAGTCCAATCCTTCCAGTATGGCAAGGATGCAATAGGTGCTGAATTGGCAAGATTATTACAAAATAAGACAACAATGGAACTGTGAACATACATTTTCAGGACAGAATGTCACTTCCTTCCTTCCTCCTTATTTGCCTATATAGTACGTTTGGCGTTCTAAAATAGTTTATACTTGTCGATGTCGAATTAAAATGATGCAGGAGAAGAGAGAAACTGATGAAATTCAAGCAAGATGTAGTAAAGAGGATTAAATCACTGTATCTGATCCTATTCAAATCAATTGAGAGACGTGAACAGTCCACTCTGGAGGGATATTCCGGGCTACTGTAGCAGTGTCCACTTTCTGCTATATGTAGATGTAATTGCAGGATATATCACAAACATGGCTGCCAAAATTACAGGAAATCTAACAGTCTGCATATACAGGCACGAGACAACTAGAACGAGTTACTAATAACTTGCTAGAGCTGAGCAAGACAGCTGAGGCTATGGCACATCCTAAATGTCAATGTACTGGATAACGCAAAAAAATATCAAATCCACACAATCGGAATATCAATTGGATTTTCGAGAGAGAAAAAAAAACTGAATTACTACCATCATCAATTTAATATTCTTCAATAGTGTAAGCATAGATAAGAGTATAGAATAGAGCAATAGAAGGAAAGTGTCTTACCCCTTGGTTTCCAGTGAATCTTATCATTGGTTGTGACGACAGGCCCTGGAAGAGAATAATACAAATATTAGGGTAATTTGCTTACCTTAAGCTTAAACTTAAGGGTTTCACATAAATACATGAAGCCATTGTAATACATCACTTCATACTGTTCACAAGTGGGCAACTTGGTTTATTACAGCAGTTTATGATATTATGATGATAAATCCACCCAACCAGCTCCTCTTTTCCCATGGGAAAGTAGAGCAGGCCCTTTTATTATACTTTTACATTTAGATACAAAATATTCAAAGAAAAACTGCCTCATTGAGAAAGATTTTTTGTATTAGACTTTTGCCCACCTACTGATAGTTAACTGCATATATTTAAAAAAAAAAATGTAAATACGTTTACATGGCCATACTTTATATATTCGAATTTTGCACCAACCCAGTTTAAAGCCTCTGGAGACTAAACAGGAATTCCTGGACTTCCTGGAATTCAAGTCCTGGACTTGTAGACCAACTTGTAGGACTTGTAGAAGTCCTACAAGTAATGTGTCATTTCAGAATTGCCCTTTAAGTGAGGGATTGGGAGCACAAGACGCAGTGCAGATTGTTTCAACTTTCAAAATGTGCCGCCGTCACACTACCCATGAATTACCTCTCCAAAAACAAAAGCATGATATTTAGGAGGTTCAGCATCATGGATCAGTTCATTTCCCACCTGCAACAAGATGGCTTAGAGACTCGCATGAATATAACTACACAAACCGATGAACCCAGCAGTAAGGCTTCAGACAAACGGCGTCTTACAGGGTCATAACTCCATCTGTCTACTACACCACTACATGCAAATAATAGTACAGTCATTGCAACGCTTGTTTGAGGAAAAGACAATAAAACAGTCCAAAGAACAGCAAATGATAGAGGAGAAAGGTGATAATTCAGTGGCAACATGCAGAAACATTATTTAACGTGTTCCTTTAGCGTCATTTTTCTAACATTGCAAATCGGCGGACACCTGCTGGTTCACCTAAAAAGACCAGCTAAAAGTCATACCATGAGCTTAAGGATGCATACAATCAAGCATCATGCCAGTTGCTGGTTAAAGTAAAAGTTTAAGTAGGAGATGGAGATTGTGTGTGGCCAGCCAGCATGCATGGTATGACACTGGCATTTCTTTAAATAGTTTAGCCATTAGTAGCTCTAAATGGAGGGTCAGTCCAGTCAACTTGCAAGAGACAAACATGGTCAATTGAGCTATCCCTTCAGGGAACGGTAAGGTACGTACTGAAGTGCAGAATAACTACCAATCTTCCGCAAGAGACTTAAAACCCACCTCTTCAAAATCCACTTTGGTACCTCAACCACCGATTTATCTACCTCATAGCACTCCCACTAACAGAATCTCTTACTTCGACCAGGATTAAGATATGCTTGAAGCTTTTTCCCTATGAGCCACCTATCACGCAAGCTGTTGACTCTCAGAAACCTGGTTCAGAATCCGGTCCCGTTGTGGCTTTGGGTCTGTCACACCTCTTGGCTTGACACCATGGTTTTCATTTTAATTTCCCTGGAAAATGCAGTTTTACTCTGGCAGTTTACCTCTTATCTTTGTAGCATTTCAGGTTATTCACTGGACTTAATTGCTTCAATTTGAATAAAAACTGGAAAAATGGGGGTGTTCTAAAACAGCTCCTCTAAGATTCTCTGCTGATGTTTATCCCCTGGCTTCTGGTATATCCACAGCAGGTTCTATGTGCTCTACAACGTCAGCTTCGAGGACCACTGTTGCCCATGCAGATGTTGGGATGGCACAACAGGTGATGACCTTGGCAGAAAATGCTGGGCTGTCTTCATCTCAAATGACCTCTCATTGATGTCCTGGGCCGGGGACAGTTTACTGTTTAATCTTATGAAATATGCTTTTATGTTTTGTAGGATTTGAAATGTCCCAATACAGAAGTCAGCATTGAGGGTGGGGAGGCCAAGCAGCATCATGTACCAGGCAGTATATGAAAACAAGGAACTTGATGTCTTTTGCCTCATTCTCTAGAGTGTAAATAGAAAATGACTTGTAACCCTAAATAATAAACCTAAATATTTAGTCAATTTAGACCAGGGTTTTTAATAACATATACATATATGTATATACACACACACATATATACACACACACACCTCCTGCTTTTCTCTCTCTTCACGTGCGTTATTAAAAACCCTGGTCTAAATATTTAAGTAATTTAGCAGACACTTTTATCCAAAGCGATTTACAGTTACATGGAGCAGATGGGGGTTAGGCATCTAGCTCAAGGATGCCTACAGGTAGGCCACCTCTGGGGCTTGAACCCACGACCTTCCCGCTGGAAGTCCAAACCTTCCAGCGGGAAGGTGTCTAGACTATCCTGCCCCATTTACCAATACTGACAGGATAGTCTAGTGGTCTAGGTGTTGGACTCCCAGCCAGAAGGTCTAACCCCTATCTGCGCCATGTAATAGCAGTATGTAATTGTAAGTCGCTTTGGATAAAAGTCTGCTAAATGACCCAACTGTAATTGGATGTTGCCACGCTGTCACTCTGACTCTGTCACTCTCGAGACTGGCCAATAGAGACGTGCCTTACATCATTCAGTGTAGGTCCCGCCCACGAGATTCAGCTCAACAGCAAGCACATTTTTTGGATTCGCAAACAATTTTTGATTCGCATTAATACATTTTTAAAATCACACATTTATTTTACTTGCAATAAAACTGATTGCAGTGTCTATAGTTTTGCTCTCAAATCTATTTTTGGATTGCAGTGTGTAAAGTTTTGCTCTCAAACCTATTCCGTTTTATTGCAGACACAAAAGTAACTCCATAAGTACTCCCATGTACAGGTGATCATATAATAAAAAAGGCAGAGTACATAAAACATTTCACCATGCCTAGAGCATGAAATCACAAAAAGTGTCACAAGAGACACAAGAATAAGTTATAAATAAAAAATATGTGGATCCTTAAACTTCCTAGCCTTTCCAACCACACCAGACCTTGCATGGAGCCGCACTCTCTGGTCTACCACTGCAATGTTTAACAGAACACCCAATTTAGCTCTCCCACCCTTACCCTCCCCCTATCCAGCCCTGCTAACATAGTGCAACACTCAGCCTGTTCATTTGAATGGGCTGCTGACATGTCACTATTCTCTGGGACCTGAGCCCAGAATGTTCCACAGAGCTAGCTAACCTTAGAGACAGTGAGGCTCCTGATCATGGCTCAACGACAAGGCCAGGCGATGGCCTTGTCCACAGCCGCCAACCCACAGAATGGAGACCATTGGGGGCATGCAGAACTACTATAGTAGTAGCCAAGCGAAAGAACAGCTTTCGTATTCCAGCTTTTATAGATGAGCTCTCACAGAGATCTAAAGCCACTTCAGGCCCCCAGGTTTCTACTCACTCATTTCATGGAAATGTGAATACAAACATTAAAACAGTAACACAACTATACTTTATGTTTAAAACATAATTTTTAACAAGCCGTAATGGTTTTCCTACATCTGCAAATTTGTTATGGACTACTACTACTAGTAAAAACCTAACTGATATCCCAACAACTTTACCGAGACATACCTCGAATCCAGTTAGGTTCATTGCTCTGAACCCGTCTTTCTCGACCATCTGCAGGGACAATGTCCTTTATAGGTTGATGTGTTTCACTGGCGTTACTGGTTGACAGCCATGAATCTGACAACCATAATCGCATATAGGCCTACTAATCTACCGACGGAGCCGTCGGTAGACACAAAACACAAAATTATTAGTTTTACCAATTTGTGTGTGCCATGCCTAATATTTTTGCTGCCTATTGCTACGATATGGCAGTATATCAAAAATTCATACCAACCGGTATACTGCGCAACACTACCCTTGAATGTCCCGCAAACTCCGTTTTTACAGATGCTTCAGGAACAAACAAACATTTTAATTTCCATTGCAATGAAAAATTATTACTGACAACACAACAGCACAGCTCTGTAACTCAACTCTGTAATTTGTGAACATTGGATTTGGCTACACAAACCATGCTTGTCAGCAGTAGAAATACATCATAAAAAGTAGGTTTTGCTCATGTCATAGGATGTTGGGATGTTTTAAATACTAAAACATTTTTAATTGTGCCCGCCTTAACCTTTAAATTCCTTTCCTGGTGATTTAACATTAATTATTCTTACCATGTGTGGTCGTGTCATATAGCCCACTGATTTTAACTCCCCCCCCCCCCTTTTAATTTGTAATTATTCTTTCCAACCGAGTGTTATTGTGTTTTTATTTATCTGTGATGTGTTGCAATGCCCGTGCATCAGACCTCACTGCCTGGATTTAAAGGAAGCTTGCATTCGGTAGAGTCTCGCATCGAATTTAGAGTAAATGCTTGTCAGGGAATTTCAACCTCATTGCATTGGTGATGTAAAACTTGTTTTTGAAAACCCCAAGGGCCACTCTGTAGTGGGAAAATTCAGAAAGGAAATTAAACTGGCACTAAAAAGGGAGTAGATTGGTGCCATTATTGCATTCTGTGGGGAAATTCCTGAAAAGTAATAAATAGGCTAAATGCAGAAAGCAGTAAAAATAAATTAACTATAATCTGCGTATCAGTTTAATAATAGGTTATGTAAAGCGAGGTGACATGATACCTGAAGACCAGAACGATTGCTCTGTGTACCATCACAGAAACCCCCACACTTCATGTTCAATTCAGCAATAACTTGTAGCTTTGCCAGAGTCTTGTGATTTCAGAGCCACTTCTTTTGTGGCTCTCCAAGTCTGTTGATCACAGTTCCCGTTATGAAAAGTGAGTGATTTTAGCAAGTATGGAAACTGGAGTTAGTGTAGCAAGAGCCCACCAAAAACACCTCTTACATACAGTTTGTATGGCTAGTTTATTTTCCAAAAACAATCTTAACAGTTCTACAAGCCTACAGACTTGCTTACAGATATGTTAATTTGAACAACAGTCTTACATTTTGGTCACAAAACCCATTTGGATTCACTTTCTTTCATGAGTGAAAGAGAGTGTCTCCATAGCAGTAAAAATAACCATTTAAATTAGTTTAGTGAAATTAGACAGTGTTTACCAATATACAATAGACATGCAAATTAGTTGCGGTCTGTGCGCTTCAGTGGAGTTGCGCTCATTGAGACAACCACAGCCTGGGCAAGTAAGCAGCTTTCCAATGGTAGCCCAACTAGTCTACTGTAGATTGTTATGTGACCTCAGTTTGCGAACCACGTGATGTGACACACATACAGCTGCTGGCAGGTACGTGCATTTACAATACACATGCTTAGAACTGCGCAATAGCCAGAACGCACAGTTTAGCACTCATAATGTCGGCATAAACCCATCGTCCTATAATGGGTAACAGACCCAACCTGACAGAATCCAAGCTTTCGTGTCGGGCTCCGTCTGACCACTACACAGAAGTAACACAATGACTTTTAGAGTCATAGTTGGTCCAGGTGGTTATTGTCATCTCTTGCAGTGTCCCTTTTGATCTGTTAAAAGTGGGGAGTCAGCATTCCTTAACCATAATGGCACCAAGGTCCAAATTCCTCATCAGTCTCCATTATGTCCCATAACATCCCCAAAGCGGTTGAAATGTGGGGGACTTGAACGAACACACACACACACACACACACACACACACGCGCACTGAATAACTGACTTTTCTTTGTACAAACTGGCAGAAACCCAAAAACTTGGATGACATAATTATCTTGAAAATAATGGATTGAGAGACCTTTTTGTGCGAGTGCTCGGTCCAGCTGTCTCAGGGATTGTCCTCGGACAATCCCTGAGACAGCTGATCGAAGCCTTCTACCTGGTAAGGCAGCAAAAGCGCAAGCTAAGTGGTACAGAGCTCGCTCATTAAAACGCAATCAGTCCCCACCATCTCTGGTGTCAAGGAGAGAGGCTCAACCAAGAGCATTAAAGCTGTCAAATAATATTTTCTCAACACGGCTTGTTCCGCCAGTGCTATAAAAATATTGATATTAAGATTACTTTATTTTTTATTATTGGGTTGAGTTTTAGGTAAATTGGTTCTACTGTAACACAAATGAGAATCCGTTGATCAAACTAGGAGGCAAGACCATCAATTGCTTCAAAAATTGTAAATTGTATGTCTTAAAGACATTGTACTTTTGTGTCCTCCATGCAACCTTGAGCTTGATGACGCTAATGTATCCTCGCTCATTTCCCTGCTTATGTCAGAGACAGTTGGGGGGGGGGGGGGGGGGGGAAAAAAAAAAAAAAATTTTGTTATGTTAAAGGCACCAAAACCCCAGCAAAGGGCAAAATTACGAACCCTCCAACCACACCGAAAAAAAAAACA
>JAOEHI010051814.1:0-17888 GCA_025447815.1 Percopsis transmontana | reverse complement strand
CTCTCTCTCTCTCTCTCTCTCTCTCTCTCTCTCTCTCTCTCTCTCTCTCTCTCTCTCTCTCTCTCTCTCTGATCCCACAGACAGTAACATGGAAACTAATGGAGTGTGTGAATCAAGCCTGGACATGCACTAATGCCTGGCTGTATTGGGTTTCAGAGAGACAGATGTCTTAGACAAGCTGGAAGGGAGAAGGCGTTCCCTTCTAACCACAATCATTCAGTGGGGCCTCTATATATAATTTGGCACCCTGGCACCGAATCTGAACAAATGGTTTCCCTCCGCCCTCTCGATGAGCGGTGGCCCCACATTATCTCATTGGAATGCAGCATCTCAATACCGCCTCTCATTTAATTTTATCTAGTATGAGTGTGCATGTGATTGCCTGTGTCTGTGCCATCTGTGTGCATGCACACGTGTGAGCATATTGTGAGGTTCTGGTTGGAAATCAGCCGGCTTGAAGAGCTGAGCTCCAATCTACATATGCCAACTGTGTAGGCCCTATGTATGTGAAATGTCCTTCTTAGCCTCAGTGGGGCAACAGGTGCAGAGATGTGATAACGTCTGTCTTTCTACACTCCCTCAGTCCTCAGGGCAAACATCGGGGTGCCGATCCAGTCTCAAGGCTCTCAGGATGGGGCTCCAGGGTGAGGCCTTGGCCTGAGATGGAACGGGATTCCTTGGTCTCCAGAGATGGAGGTGGAATTACAGACTTATCTTCTAAACCAATGGCCGCAGTGGCCTGGCCTTAGTGAGTGACATGAAACAGGCTGCTGAAGGCTACAGACATGCAAGGCAGGCATTCCCTTATGACGTAGAGAAGTAGTGGAAGAGTAAATAAGTGTAAATAAGTAAATTCATGTAAATCCCACTTCCAGTTCCAGGAAGAAAATCCTCTGCGTACTGTACATGTCTGGACTTTTATATAATGATATCACAATTAAATATTTCTTCATAACTGTCAAGGTGGGAACTAACGGAACTTTGTTTTTATAAAACTATTTTAGTAACTATTTTTGTTAAAGGTAGCAGCCTTCAGCCTAGGGAGAATATGATGTTTAATTATTTAAAAAGATTTGCTCAAATAAATACTAAAACATTAATTTGTTTGCGAAATTTGTGTTTGATGAAATGAAATAAATCAATTGCATAATATACACTGTGAGCAAAGAAGGATATAAAAAAAGGGAAGTCTAGACGTGGTTTGCTAATGAATGACTTATAAGGAGGGGTTACTATTTGGTTCACACCTAACCACTAAACAAGATGTAATTTTGCAGTGATGACAAATACATGTGTGTTTGACCACGGTTCAACATCCATAAGAAACAAAGAAGACCCAAGCATTGTTTTCTACGTGGCCCTGTTTTAATTTTTGACAGGTGTTTAACCTTAATTTACATTTATTACAGCTGATCCATGCCATTTTCTGGCCACTTTGCCACTTAAATCGTCCAGGTTTTCCCATTGCACCATGTTTGCCAACACACACACAAAACCAATACCAGGAAAATGGCAGTGTCCGCTTACATGCTGACTGTACTTTTTTTTTAGTTAACTAAGTAGGTCAGCCAACTTATACTACACTGCTGAGAGAGAGAGAGAGAGAGAGAGAGAGAGAGCGAGAGAGAACAAGAGAACGAGAGAGAGAGAGAGAGAGAGAGAGAGAGAGAGAGAGAGAGAGAGTGAGAAACAATGGGTCTTAACCTGTAGCAGCATTCAGAGCTAGAAGAGGAGGCAGTGCTAGAGTCTTATTTAGCGGCGCTAACATTTTCAGAGTTTCCATGCCAGCAGCCAGGACAAACCTTGGGCCACGTGGCCAAACCACAAACCATCCCGGTAGAGCTAAATCAGGCAGTGCCCAACCCAGTGTGTGTGTGTGTGTGTCTTATGCAGTGCCCATGTTCAAAAGGGCGTGTGAGGAAAATGAGAATAAAGGTTTGGAATAGAACCATGAATGGGTCATGTGAGAGAAAATAGTAAAGAGGACAGAAAAAAAAGATGGCCGAGAGAGAGATAGGGTAAGATTAGGATAGATGGACAATGAGAGAAAGAGGAGAATGTGATTACGGTAAAAACTGGGACAAGAAGTTGAGAAAGCACTCACTTGTTTAAAATCTCTCTCCTATTATACATACAGTAGTATTGAACCCGGTCTATGGAAGGGTTCTAATTTGTCTTATTCCTCAAAGCTTCCTCCGGGGCTATAGTAGAAGATGTAATCCGATTGAGATGGAGGCCCCGTGGCGGAAAATTGGATCATCTGTAATCGAAAGATTGGCTGGCTAATCAAGGGGAGCACAAGTACAGTAATACATCATGCTAACAAGGGCGGGCACGCACACACAAACACATACATAAACGAGTCTATACATAGATTTGTACACACACAGTCACATGTTCATGACCCGCACACACGCACGCACACACGCACATGCGCACACGCACACGCACACACACACACGCACACAAAATTCAACCTCACATCACCAAAAGAGCACATTCGCAAAAGACACAACCGCTCCAGGTGGCATGCGCCACGTGCGCTCGCATGCCTGTGAAGTGATCAGCGCACAGATGCACATGGAAGTGCAGAGCAGACCTCTGCTGCCTGCAGCTGTGTGAGCAAATGCAGTTGACCCTGAGGACGCGCGAGGTCTGCTGAATTAGCAAGGGACATTAGCTTTGAGACCGGGGGGGTGATGCATGTAGGGAAAGACAGACAGATGAGGTGAAGAGAAGAGCAACAGGGAGAGGGAACTATAGACTGGGTTACGGGTGGCACACACAGTGAGGAATGTTTATTAACGGACAGGCGGCAGGGCCTTGGACTGGACTTGGACTATAACTGACCTTCGGCCACTGCAGATAAGCCAGCTAAGCTACTGTTGCTTCATTAGAATCGGCCACATACGCTCAGAGGTCATTTGTTTACCTGGTTACTTTTTATGTCCTGTGATGTTTAATAATAATGATGTTAAATGGAATATTTTGTATTGATACTGATATAGTCATGAAGCTGTACAAAAAATAGCCTACATATTATATACAAAGTGGGGGTGTAAGGAAACACAATTGGAAAATCGAATAAAGGTAACTCATCGTGAAATGTGTGTAAGCGTTACTCCCATATTTATTGTTCACCATGGTCCAATTTCTGTAAACTTTTTAATTCAGACAGGACGTTTTCACAGTTCCGACCTTCAACAGGAAGTCGTCCTCTACTGTCAGAGGCACAGCAATATTTACACACAATTTTAGAAGTAGTATGAAAGAGAAAAATAATAGCTACTGCATGATTTATCGAACCGTGAACAAAACAGATGATAGAGGCTCGGCTCGGACTGTAATGAAAAAACCTTGAACAGCATCTGGGCACATTGTGCAGATATGGCAGAGCTTCCAACAATGTCTAAAAGGCCAAAGCACTCAAAAGTTTTCATCAGCCGGTTTGAGAGGAGATGATAGATGATAAATTAAATCTTGAACCTTGGAGAGAACATAAACATGATGACTAGCCAGCTGAAGACAAGATGGACGGACGGATGGAGAGAAAAGATACAAATCTACATCCCATACACAAGTTCACAGTTGTGATGTTGCCATGTATGTGAATTGTCCTCTTCCCTTTTGGGGATTACAGAATGAATCACTTAAAAGAAGGATTTATTCAGACTCACAACATACACAGACCAAACCCCTCTTCCTCTTTTTGTGCTTTATTCCCTTCCAACCCATGATTGGCAGGGTCTCTCAACCTCAACACTGAACACAGCCCCTGCCGTCTTCGCAATGAATGCACTTCAAGCCTAGAGTATTCCTTGTACACTACACATAGTATACATTGCAGGGATTTACGTGATAAAAATAGGCATTTGCCAAAATTGCAAACTGGACTTATCCAGCCGAAAACCTTAACCTCCTGGTTAAGCAGCCACTTTATCCAGGATACCTATATTCATCTCCTCATTAGTCACCTCTGTGTGATTTTTCCAGTGGCTAATATATCCGGCTACACCATCTTAGCAGCCCTAATAGTTGCCCTAGTGTTATTATTCTTCATATTTCTCCTATTTCTCTTGACATCTCTTTGCAGTGTCTACCTCTGGCATTCCCTGAGCGTGGCCTAGTCACCTCCTAGTGACTCTGTGGGTTCATGAATGCGCCCCACAAACATCTGTACTGTGCTTGTTCATCCTAAATTTAGCCCCCTCTCCTGATCCCTCAGCCAGGACTGTGGGAAACGCTACATACCTTCCCGCTCCGCTCCCACCCCGGTGTCAAGTGGCCGATTGTAGCGCACAAGAACAGCGCCTGTGTCTGCCATGTAGGTGTCCTTCCCCTGCTTCGCAGCAGGGCCTAAAAAACATTTTCCTCTAATTTCTTTACGCACACATAAAGTAGTCCTTTGTTCTTCATGTGAAACAATGGGCCCTTTCATACAGCCAAGTTACTGTACAGACAGAACGCCTCAAGGACAAAGTGACTGAGCTATTGGCCTGGCTGTTCAGTAATTTATCCTTAGGATGGCATAGCGATAATGCCTCGCGGTCTAGACATGTGTTTCCATCAAACGCCCCCACTTAGAAGTTAGAGAGATTCTTCATTCAGTGACCTTCCTTTTGAGCGCTCTGGCCACAGCTACTGTGTAATTTGCTGCACTGAATATAAGCAGCTGTGTGCCGAAAGCCTGCTGTTAGCATTCATAAAGCTATTTTCCAAAATACTGACCTTAGGATTGCAGCTGTTAACAAAATGGACAAACACATCCATATCTTTTGATTGATGTTGGAAAATAACAATACAGTGCTGTGTAGTCGGACCCATACGAGGGCAGACTAAAAATCAAAAACACAGATTGTGTGTGTGTGTGTGTGTGCATGCGGAGGGAATACAAACCAAAGGACCTCATAAAAAAGCGGGAGTCTGAACATGTCCTTCTTTTATACAGCAAGTCACGCCGCGTCTTAAAATATTCCAACCTCATTCGAGGCCCAAGGACATCCAGGGTACGATCCCCTGTTCCTCTGAGGCTCCTTAAACTGGCTACCGTAATGAAGGCCGTTTGTGAACGGAAGACAAATGCCCTTTTAATGACGTCCTAAAACATGTCAGTTTAAGTATTAGCAATCATTACCATTAGCTTTCCTATCAATTTCGTTATCATTGTCCTCCCATCAACATCATCACCATATTCATCATCCTCATCCCTCATTAACCTCACCTTTGATAGCTCCCGCCATCTCAACACTCCCCGTTTGACCCGTTTTTCTCGGACTTGCTCTGGTTTCCTCACCTACATGCACTGACAAGACAAAACTCCCTGCTTGACTCACTGGTCACTAGTGTCATGAGACACAGCGTTGGCTTGACACATCCTGACTGGGATGATGAGCTGTTCTTTAGGGCAGTGGTTCTCTACCAGGGGGTCGGGCGTGGCGGGATGTAAAAATGGCTTTTTAGGGGCCTGTGAGAATATTTAAAAAAAATCTCTTTGTTTATATTGACAAAGCCAATATTTATTGTATTTATTGTATTTTTTGTATGCTGTATATTTAAATATCAATGTATTATCTTGGCCAATGCACAGTATGTGAGTGTCACTACATTTGTGCACAGGCTGAGAACAACTTATTTTTGCGGTTCATGCTTTAGGTGAGGAAAATAAATCAGATAAAGCTTGTGTGTGAGAGTGTCATGTTTTAACCTACCTTCATCTGCCTTTGCGTTGTCCTGTTACCCGCATGGCATCACACATTCCAAAGAATAAACTGACAGAAGGAAAGTAACAAATGTGGGGGGGGAAAGGGTGCTGTTTTCCTTACAGGGTGTGTATCAACCACTATTAATAGAATGTCAGCTGCAAAAAAATAGATATTGAAATGATATAGCTAATATATTCTATATAGCCTAAATGGCTTTTTCCCCCCACACAGGAGTCACTCAGTAACAACAATACACTGTACTAGATACTGTTATTTTATCTTAACAATTTCTCCTACAATTTCTCTAACAATCAATTTCCTCTGCAGGTAAACTAAACTTGAGACAAGGATTAATGAATGAAATAAACATTTAAAGGTCAGCTCTTCAATAAAAGACAAAATCCTTATTATTATGCAACCTTGTCGATTGTGTTTCTAAAAAACTTTTCAGGACCAATGAAAGGGTATGTTGTCAATACATTCTATCTGCAGTCTCGCAGACTAACCTACACCACAAACCCACTTTAACGTATTACATTCATGTATTGTTCAGTAACAGTAAACAGATCAGAAATGCTTAACTAGAATATTGTGTTGATTAGTTACCTCAGCATCGCTCGTTGCTAAGAGACTGACGCTAACCGGCTTGTGGCATAGGCTACATGTGTCTATGGCTTGTGGTGAAATGACGCGCTGAATAATGAATGAAGATGATTGTTTTATATAGGACTATTCATATGTATAGTTTACATGTCGTGACATTAAATAATCTTGTCAGTTTCTGACAATATTGTCTTGATCCCCATAGCAGTCGCCAACGGCCTCATAGAATTCTATAGTGGTTGCAGATTTTTAAAGACACATCTGCTATAGTAGCCTAGAACCATTCATGAAATAACACCGTGCTTGTGGATACATGACTGGTGTCAAGCTTAATCAAAACGTCACACCCCTGTTCCAACATGCAGGTCACTCCGGCTCTGTGTCTACCTCCACTGCCGGCACAGAGGCGAAACAGAAATAACCCCCCATTCCGCCCCCGTGCCTTTTACACAGAATGGCATAAAGCCGGCTTTTTATGCTGTGTGAAAGGAGCTACAGAGCAAAGCTATCATCCATATCCCCCTGTTAGCATGGCGGCTGTAAACAGCAGGGGTCTCTGCACCAGATAAATGTTTGGACAGGGAAGGTTCCAGGTCCCTCAGACAAGCAACGGGATCAAATAGTAACATCAAAGGAGCCTGCCAGATCAAAGACAGACTGGGAGAACTTTCTAGTACATCTCCAGGAACAGATAGTAGCTTATTTTACTGGGCTCCTTCATTGCTGCCAGTGGTAGCTTTATTCAGGAGAACATCACAGTGCGGGTGAAGGCTTTGGGTGAGCTTGCTAAGGCGAAGAACAAGTGGTGAGGTTCTGGCCGTGATATATTGCAATGATTTTTAGGGGGACACCTCGTATGTTTCCTAGGAACAGAAGTATCCGGAATGGGATTTCACGGTAGCACTTATTTTTCATGGCCTGGTCAAACTGCGCCAAAGTCCCTGTGTGAGTGCTGCTTTCTTTGACAACCCAATACACTGTGGACAGAGCTGGGTGACCTCTGCCCCCACCTCCTAACAAAGCTAACAAAATCAATCTTACTGCTGCTCACTTGGAGTGATTTTGCGTCAAGCCATCCACAACCCATTAAGGTTCATTAGTTTCCTCCTGGGCAATTTGAAACCGGGACTTCCGCAAGTGAGGCTCTGAATATCAAGTGGAAAGAAATTAATCTCGTCCAGTTGCCGATACATATCAGCCTTTTATAAGCAGGCTATGTCCTATGCTTTTTATATAGTTATTGTAGAATTTCTGCCTTTTATTCCACTTTTGGACTAATTACTCACAGGGGGGCAAAGTCGGTTTTCGTGTTGTGCTCTGCCCTGCTGGTTATCAATGGGACCTTTCAGCAAGGACCTTTCCTCCACTGATTGAAACATCGTTTCCTGTCAGACCAGCACACTAAGGCTATTGAGATTTGCCCCGGTAACGGTCTCGCTGTGGCCCTTTTTAAATTTACCAGAATGACCTGGAGACCTATAGCAATAGGCATATCGGATCAGCTTGCACTCAGACACACACACACACGCACTCACACGCACGCACGTACACACACACAGCACCTGAAGACCACAGTGCAGTGACACTGAAGTTCCTGTTTCCTTCCAAAAATAAGTAGGAGTTTGAAGAAAAGCCGTGGCATCTTAAATATGAAGAGTACATGATCAAGTCAACAAGACAGACAGAACACGCACAGAAAGAGGGGGAGAGAAGGACTAAGGGAGAGGGGTCCTCAATTCAAGACTCAGTAAACCAACCAGGACGGCCTGCATACAAGGCTCCCACAGCAACCCACTGTAAACATACTAGATCAAACTTAGCTTCCAGTGGATTTGTAGCTTGTATCATAAAAACAGAGCTCTGACAGCTCCCTGACATTTTGGGGCCAAGTCAAAGATGAAGAGAGAGAGAGAGAGAGAAAGAGAGAGAAAAAGCGAGAGAGAGAAAAGAAAGAGAAGGGGGGGAGAGAAAGCAGTTTGAAGGATGCAGCGTCTGTAAACCTTTATTTAACCTTGAGATTAAAAATCTCTTTTTCTCTTTATTTCTGCCTCTACACAAGGCCATATCTCCCCCGCTGCCCAACTAATTACCAACACACACACTGATTCACCGGGGCGACAGAGTGTGGAGGGCTTACACATACAAGAAATCTACGAGAAATAGCGCTGGAACTTCACTTTGTGTTGCCGCTTAATATATATTTAGCTCAGCCCTAATGGAACGTGGCGTTTCGATAAAAACGCGATAGGTATCAGCGGAGGGGTAGAAGATTACCTGTAGATCGAAGAATTTGCTGTATCTTCGGTAGATGATATGGGAGGTGTTGTCAGAGTAGGTGACATTGATGAGATACACCTGCCAGGAGAGGAAACACAGAGTTAAACGAACAGAGCTTAACGAGACTGAGTAGGTCTGTCACACAGAACATGGGCACGACACACCTGACCCAGTATCCAGCACAATGATTACTCTGACACGTGTGATACTGGGAGAATGAAATGCAGTTCAATGAAACGGTCATTGACTGAGTTACATTATGGGTGACGGCGATCAAACACCATCTTCTGTCCTCACATTGACCTAGTAACCCTCAGCCATTGGCTGAAGAACAGCGGCCCCGAGAGACATGACAAGACATAGACTCAGTTCATTTATGTACTGCGAGGGTGGGCAAGTGATGCATTCCTCTCTAATCTAGTGTAACATAGGAAACGTATTGAGAGGACTGGAAATCTTCCATCTAGAAGTACGGACAGGACCTCTCTGTCTTTCTGGGTGGAAAATTACTTTGGCAGATGCACAGATCACACCTGATAGGTAAGATAAAAGATTTTGGATGTTTCATGAGGAATAGTATTGTATACTTGGCGGATTGCCTATGCTATTACACTTTTTACAGCTCTTACACTATTTAACTTAGAATAGGGCAATTAGAATGAGTTGTTGTTTTCAGACCTGTGTCAATAGGAACCCTCAACAAACAAACGCAGCATGGAGCATAAAAGGAAAGTGAGTTATTGTGTATAATTTTGTCCAGACAGTGAGTGAACGTGGGTCCCCATAAACACACACACAATTGTATGGGCACGTGCATGTGTGTGCCTCGCATTTGCACTGAAACGGAATGATGGTACTTTTGCTAAAGGGAGTTTCTCCCACCCAATGGATTTCACTGCAATTGGAGAGAAAACACTAATTATGCTCAGGTATTATGCATGCATACAATACATTTCAAAATACATATTGAAATACTTTACTTTTTGTGAAATTGTGTGATCAATAGCTTATAATTGTGTGATCAAACTAGATTTTACACACTACAGCTTTGAAACCAACAATCAAAAGATGTGATTTGCAAGCGATTTACAATTAAAAAAAAATAACTTAAGCAAAAAATACTTCTTGGCTTTGACACTGTACGAGCAGGAATCTACCTTCCCGGTTCCAGGAGCTGCCTGAGCAAAGCAGGGATAAATGAGGCCAAGTTACCGACTACAGCTGACTCAAGAGGGGCAGCGACTTGAAACAAGAGGTTCCACAACAAAGCCGAGTTAAAGGCCTTGTTGCTACTGGAAGTACCCCAGATATTGCTGGCAAGCAGCCACTGCAGTATGTTTCATCCAATGACAACTCAGCTACGACTGTCACGCTGCATGGAACTGTTCACAGCACGGCTGGGTGTCACATTAGCAATTAGCCCTGGCTTTGTGATGCTATGAAAGTGCACTTTCCGGAGTTCAGCTGCATAACAGAGCCTTGTGTGTGTGGTCACAGTCAACAGGTTTTCTAGGTCTTCTGAATTCTGATAACATGACAATTATCTCTCCTAGCAAAGCCCTGTTTAAAGCTCACTGGCAGAACCGCTGAAAGAAAGGCTACAAATGTAAAAAGGAAGAGACAAGATAGTTGACATGCCCAGTAGAGAGTCTCTCTAGGCCAAGGACGTGAAACATGTTATGGGTAGACTGGATTTATATTGCACTAATCCACAGATGCCGAGAATATCCTCAGGCTGTTGTAGCCCCCAATGATTTGCACGTATCCGTCTGACATGATATGCCTTAGTGACTGAAGGGGCCTGCTCAGCACTTGTCAATGGTTGTGTGTGTTTGCAAACACTACCACACAGAACAAATCTAATCTGGGGGGTCATTCAAACACCATTGGGTGTAGGGCGCAGTAGGACACCCATTTAAACCCTCTGCAACTGCACAGGGGGTGTATTCTATAAACACCTGTGACCTGAGCTGTATACTGGAGTTTAATGCTCCCATCATCCCTCTGGGCCACTAAATTGGACCATGGAGCAAAACCTCACTGGGCGGAGGTAGAAAAATGGGAGCCAGGCATTAATATGTGGAATAAGAGAAAAGATCCACATCCCTGAAGCAGATGGGTCTGTGATGGTGACCACTGCGGAAAATACAACCATACACAGACAGCACCACAACATAATTTTATGTTTAAACCTAATGCCCTCCCAGTATTAAAAATAAACTGCATCTACAGTATACTGCATGGTGTGGTGGGGATGTTGTCTATTAATGTGACTAACTAAATGGACAAAATAGACTTCTAACCTAATAAAACGTGAATATTCTATAATGTACGTCTCATGGTCTGGAAATCCACGCATTTTGACAGCTTGGGGGCATTTTTAGTCAATCTTTCCAGCATTGTCTAAAAAAGGGAGCTGTGATATAAGCTGACTCAGTATTCGAGTAGCTCTAGTTGTGATTGCTGAAAAAAAGCTAAATTGTCCTGAATTGTGCGGAACAAAAAGAAATGAATCCTCAAATGTCCATTAGGATAATAATCTGTCAGCCAATGATATAATTGCACATAACATTACACTGAAGGTGAGCTGTCTTCACACTAGCGACAGGAGGCATAATATGGCCTTCAGAAACATAAAATGGGCATTTGACAAGCATCCAGTATATCTAGCCTATTTTGAGTATGAAGAGAATCTGGCATCATGAAAATCAAGTCAAATCTTATCGCACCACAAGATGTTCTTGCACAGCAGGAATGTCTGAGCCAATAAAGCATTGCTGCAATGGCAAAATAAAAACTCCTTTAAACACCATATCTTAAAACATTTAGGCCCACATTCCCTTTTCTATTAATAAAACGTAACCTCAGCTAAACATCAGTTTAGCAGGTAGGCTAACACAACACATAGTATTCAGGCTGTCTCAAACAGAATTGGCTGGGCTTTGGCTTGAAAAGCCAGTTGTTAAAACCTACCTTTGGAAACAGGAAGGTGTTAAAAGCTAAATGGGGTGTGTAGGGATTTGGAAACAATGAAGCAAGATCATAATTCACTGTAGATGACTATATATTGCATATTCAGGGCCATGTGGATAAGAGAAAACACACGAGCAACGCCAATAATCTATGTGTTCCCTACAATGATATTCTATGATTGATCCCTTTTATATGTTGTGCCACTGGTATATCCTTGATGCAAATCATTTAAAAATATAAGCTATTATTCAGTTGTCATTGCATTTAATGGGCCTGTGAAAACATTCAAAACCCATTCTGTAATTCAAATGCATTTGGTATCAGAAAACAAGACTTTTCTTTAGTTAATGACATTATGTTTAGTTAGCTGTTTTCATTTTACATCAGTAAGATGTCAATCCTCCATCTTTGACTTTGACTTGTGAGAAGAAAAAATAAACAATTCCAACAATGCTTTGAGGATTTCAACATCCCAGATAGCAAGAGTAAAATGTGTTATCCCCATGGAAGATGCGAGGCTTGAAAACAGAAGTCTTATTCATGTACAGAACTAGCGAGAGAAACAAGAATACTTGTGACAGAACAAATTGGAGTTCTGATTATTCCATCATGTTCTGCCGAGACAGCTGTAAATTCATGTCAGGTCTACAGCATACTCACACTGGCCTTTAGTAACTCAATTTACTGAAAGCATAAGCACCACGTATGGGTAACAACAACATTAAACACATAGATTATGAATTGATAGAATGACTTACAGTTTTGGAAGAACGCTGGGTCCCAGTTTCACAGTATACAAGTAAAGTAAGGGAAGCGACAGAATACGTGCACAGGCAGAGAATGTGGGCCTAGCCACTAAATGTGCTGAACCCCGCCTAAAATACTATATTTAAAGCAACATATAAACCAGACCTTACTTTCAACCCAAGGCCTCTTATATGGAACTGGATATGACTACAAAAAGAGGTCTTGAGGTTGGAAATTTGGGTCTGAGAGTAATGTCTCACCAGGGTAACCACAACTAAGCTAAATATTTCCCTTGTCTAATACCATTAATTATAGCCTGAATCTACAATAAGACATTTTCCAATGTGAAAAATAAATCAAATTGATCATTATTGTGACTATTTTTCACTTTTCAAAAGAAGGTAAAACATTATTTTGGAGATGTTTGTGAAAATGGTATCTAGGCCTTCAGGCACTGAGGGGGCATTATCATTACTTTTTCAACGGACAGCAGAAATCTGGCATTGTGACTTGTGTGTCCCTCAATTAATGTGTTCACTATCCAACAAGCAAAGATACTACAAGCAAACATACTGGATGAAAAAAAACAGGCTGGATGAAAAAGTCCTTTATTTCTGGTCCTTCATAAATTCATCCTGGTGACATAGATTGGGTAGGCCTAGATTATCATTAGCATCAGTAGCATTAGCATCCATGAAAACTAATTCAAACTCTTTCACAAACTCTTTCACTTCTGCCTGTTCCTTTTTGTTTCTCACACACACAGGAAAAACTTGGTCACAAACAACTACTGTAAGTCTGAGGGTCATTTCCCACGGAAATCCAACACAGCCAGAGTGGTTGAGAAAACACATAATGGCAACACATGTTGTCTATCTATCTGTGGTACAAGACCATTGTGGCATGGCGTAATCACATGCAGAGTGAGTGAGCTGCTGACAGCAACACATGGGGTTCCTGGCTATATCCAAGCACTCCATGCTTTTACCATGGCAGCAGAACGACAGAAGTGGAGCTATCACAAGATAATATACATCTTGTTGGGACAGCTGTCTCTACATATCACTCTGGCTGCACTAAACAGCTTCATAACTACTGTTGTAACATTTCGAAGATTTACAGAAGCACCACCAGATTTCATCACGGGTAAGTATAAAATGGGACATAAAAACAGACATCAAAAATTCTGAACTAGCCCTTTAAGACTTCGGTTTCAGACAAATAAGTAGGGCCCCGCATGCACAAACAACATCTGGTACTGAACACATGTGCATGCGGTGCTAGTAATAACAGGCGAAATGATGACATGCACCACTTCATGACCAGGGGCTGTAGAAGATCCTGAATTCATGCACCTTTCAAAAACACACACACACACACACACTTGAACAGCCCCACGAGAACTGATTAATATTAGTTACATCTGTGAGAACTGAGTGGTGAGTACAATGATGTGACCAGTGGACGTCAACAATAAAATCCCTATTACAAACACGCAGACACAAAACCTTTTTTAACAGTAGTAGCAATCTTAAACAATGGCCAGTGAAGAAAAGCCAGTCTCATAAACCTCTCCCTTATGTGTCTCCCAGTTAGGGGTGAACGTCTGAAAACAGGGACCCCATTCTTTGAGATATCACTCTATGTTTGATAGGCCAATAAATATTTGAGTGGGAAACAGCTCTCTGAAGAGCGGTTTTATGGCCCTAAATAACAACACTGGCTTCCAGTCTGGGTTGCAGTTCTCTAGCAAATGAAATGTTACTGTATGTGACTGGGACTCACCAAGCGACAGGAGCTTAAAGTAAACATGCCCGTATCCAACCACACTTGCACTTTTAACAACCCTCTCCTCCAAACACACACGCACACACACACACACACACACACACACTCCATTCATAAGAAGCGATCAGTGCTTTAGGGAGAGAGAAAGTGTCTTTGTATGTGTGACGATGTGTGACGCATGTTTGCAACTCTGCAGTCCAGTTTTCCCCACGGCCCAGCAAGCACTTCCCTTTGACAAAGCCTTGGGTCTCATCCCCCCCTATCACAGGATAGGCTTTTCCAGCTGGTTTCACAAACAGCACAAATTAGATTCAGTTCTCATTTTCACTCAGTTTCTCTCATTCTTCTTTCCTTTTCTGTCTCTTCGCTCTCTCTCTCTCTATCTACCCTTTTTTACCCCACTAGTTTATCCCCACAGTTTGGTCTCATGCCAGGGAAACTAGGCCACAGATAGGTCCAAAACACCACACAACACAGCTCAGCTCTGGTTTGGAAAGGTCCTCGTACCCTCTAAACTGTATACAGAAGGCTGCATAAGTACAGAACTACTGTATGTTTAATAGGTTTGATTTGGAAACCCAATTACAGAAAACACTAAGATACCTGCTCAACGCAAACTGAATATCTTATAATAAGCACACTCCTGCTGAAAATGTATGGAGTCAGTCTGCATTAAGATGTATAGGGAAAAACATCACACTATAGATGACAGGCAAATAAATGTATATTGTATGAACACATATGGTAGGTATCCCGCTCAAACAAAAGCTATGTAAACCATGGCCCCCCACGATGGACTAGCCCGATCTTTGAATCTATGAAATCAACATCAATAAAACCCCATTGAAAACACGAATATGTAGGCCCTATGCAAATTCTATTAAAGATAATATAATAGAAATAATAACGGACTTTCAAATTGTTGAAACCATTTAATTACCCCCAGAAATACATATTGTGACCCCCCAAGGGATCCTTAACTCCCTGCTGATAACCAAATCTGTACTTAATTTTGCTATTCTTTTTGATAAGGACAATATTTGTCATGATACAGGTTTTTTTTATGTAACCGTGTGTTGGCTATGGTTACATATGGTCATTATGACATATTTTTGACATATTTACATGGTAAAAATACTAGAAAATAGGCAAATACAGTATGTAGAATCACAAAAAGGGTCAATGCCCTGCAACATGCTGCATAGGTCAGCACTTAAAACAAATTAAGTATTGATTTACACGGCCAGTAAAGGCAAAGTTCGGGACCACTAAAACGTGTTTATCGTGCTAGTTCCATTAAAAGTGAGTTATCCACCATTTAAAATGAGTGACACCTACTGTACTCACTTAGAAATAAATACCACAAAAAGGTAACATATGGTGGCTTCATAGCCAAACCTAAAACCACTTTTAGAGACTGTATCATCCTTGTAAGCCCAGGCTTACATATGGATACAGTGACCCACCATTTAATTTAGTCATGGAAAGAAAAGAATTTAATAAGTCCAAGAGGGTTATGATATAGACTATCTAGTAGTACCTCGTGAAAAAATCTAATCTTCTATAATTAGATTGTACTCTAACCAGCTATTGTTAAGCCCCATGGTGTAATCTTATTTCCAGTATAAAGAATAAAGCTTAAGGTTGTCTAACTATTATGGTCATCTTTCTAAAGAAAGCCAAACCATAATGCAATTTCAGGTTTATTCTTCGGCTAAACCCCAATGACCACATAGCCTAAATAATTTTTTTTACAATGAATAGCATAACTAATGTTGCTTTTAGTATGTCGTGGGATATTGTTTTACAGCTATATGGTTTATTTTCGTCATGACGGGACTGGATCCCTTGGGAAGCCCCTACAGTGAAGAAAACAGCATCAGTTCCACTTGAGCCCATGACAGGCTACAAAGCTTGTAGTAGGGTCCCTATCCCTTTCACACTTGTGACAGCTCTTCTCGGACCAAGAGCAATATATGCATTTTGAAACACTGTAGGCCTCATAATGGCAATGCTTAAAATGTCCTATTGCCAAGTCTCTCTTTTGGCTTAGAAGACCCTGGTGATAGCAGCTAGGCTACATTCTGCGTGATTTAATGTAATTTGATGTGAAGGAAATGCTGACAGAATGAGTTTAGACATCAGACAAGATATATCGGTGTATGGACATATATTAAGGCAACTCACGTAATGTTTAGATGGATTGCGCCTCTTCTCCACGTCCACGACTTTTACGTCCAGTACTGTCCGAAACTGCATCTTGACCCTGCAAAGGCTATGCATACAAGCGACTGGCAGTGCGCTAAGATAGTCAACCTTGTTTTAGGAAAATAATGATATCATTAATGAGATGTTTTGTCAGGTAGACTGATGGTGGTCCGGTGAGAGATCAGTTCGTCTTGCGGTCAATATTCCAAACAGGATCATCTACGCTGACGCAATGAACGTCAATGCAAATTGAAAGTTGAAAGAAATCAGCGGTCCATTTGCTCATGTGCAGATTGCTGTAGCTAATATATAAGTATATTACCAAAGCCTCAACCAAAGCGCGATCCTCACGTTGTCTACAGAGGAGGACTGCCCAGCTGCGGTGGCGTGGCGATAAGGCGGTCTCCTCAAATTGAAAGGAATTGGACGGAGATCCTTTGTGTTGGCCACAATGCAGACGGAGGGGGTCGCATACCTGTAGGTTAAAATGCTTGGGTGAATGTAAGAAGCCGGTGAATCCACAGCTTCTTGAGATAAGCAACAGTGGAGAAGATTTAGGGGATCGAATGGGATGGGCTTGACGCACGTCCGCTGTTCTACTTACAGTAAAGCATCAAGAAACACTACTGTAGTTCCATATCATACAGTATCTTAACGCGCCAGTGTAAAGAAACGGGCTTTTACAACCCGAGCTCAAGACGTGTTTGAAACAATGATACGATACACACAACGTTTGTATGAGTGTATAATACAATTTACTTCACATAATTTTTCTCTTTACTTATATTTTATTTTCAGTTTAACTCTTAATTTTTACCATTCACTGCATGCTATTTGTTTTGTAATAACATTAATGCACGGAACTATGGATACAGATGTTTATCAGGTAGCCAATCAGCTCCAGCCTTCTCTACATGGCCAATTAACAACTAAACACCGCCCCCGCGTGTCAACATATGCAAACTTTACACGAAAATATTTTTTTTTTAAGACGAAAATATTTTCATATTTTTTTTTTCAGCATTAATAAACATATATAAAAACGTTAGAAAAATAAATTCCCAGTATGCATGGATTAAAAACAGAATACTACCCACACACAACATAGTTAATAGTGTTATGTCATTTTTTCAAAATAATAAATACATTTATTATATTACTTATGATTATAGTTCTGGCGACTGCTGATGCCCTGCTAAATGTCTTTACTATTGATGACTGATGACTTTAAACAATTTAACTTTAAAAAAAATGTCAGTGATGTTGGGTTCAGTGATGTTGGGTTCCTAATAGAGCGCTTGTCAGAACATAGTATAATGGCTGTCACTGGTACTGATGATGTCACTGCTGCACTCCAGTGATTTAACAACACGCTCTAGGGCCGCTTTGCTCACATTCGGACTGTACCGCTGTCTAACAGCTGACAGAATATGCAGAATGTGGCAACCCTTCTCTGCATCTAGGGACAAAAGAAAAAAATTGTTTTAACAGCAAGGTCATTTATTATCAAACAGTATTGATACAGGAGTTGTTACTGGAGTTGCTGAAACCCCAACATTGATATATATATATATATATATATCAATGTTA
>JAOEHI010051813.1:0-17889 GCA_025447815.1 Percopsis transmontana | reverse complement strand
CTCTCTCTCTCTCTCTCTCTCTCTCTCTCTCTCTCTCTCTCTCTCTCTCTCTCTCTCACACACACACACACACACTCTCCAGTTTGTATCACTCATGCTGTCGACAACAGCATCTGTCCAGCATGCTCTGAATCAATCCCTTTCCGTGGAAAATAAGAGACAGGTTGTTCCACCTTGATACGATCTACCTACTCTTGAATGCGTACCTTAGCAGCGGACTTGAGTCAGGACGTAGAATTTATTGGCCGGACAAGTTGAAGTAGTAATATAGTTTCTTTCGCCCTGGAGTGTTCTGACTCATTTTTTTGTGATTGACAAGCTGGACTCAAAACTAACAAAACAGTAGAAGTCCTCGTAAACGCTAAGTCACATCGACCTTGCCGTTTCGGCTACATTTATTTTGCACGAATATAAAGTAGGAAAATGCTATTTTACACGTTTGTCGATGAAAAGCGCTGTTCGGTGTGAGCCCAGAACGTCATGACTAAGATCTCTAGGAGTTTGTCAAGCCTTTAATGAGGGCAGACGAATGCCGAGGTGTAAAGGAGAGGAGAGGATTTATGTCCGAGGTGACTCAGCCTCATATATACAGGATATTCAGAGTAAAACCAGCACTATTTCTCTGTCCTGTCCAGTGTTTATTGTATGTACAATGTGTGTGTGTGTGTATGTGTAGGGCTCATTTTGTGTGTGTATGTGTTTTGTGTGTACATGCTTCAAAGAGTTTGAATTAAGGTTATACACTGGTGTTACACACATTTGTGTATATGTACTTAAGTAACAATATGCCACAAAATTATGTGGCATATTGCTACCTTTCGCTACCATATTTAATTATGATTTGTGATGAAGTGTGTGCTGAACATTTTTGAATAGTGGCGGATTGTGGCATCATTGTTCGGAAATTCAATTTCAGCCCTGAAGGATAGCCAGAAGGAAATGACCCTGATAACGGCTTTAGAGTTTCAAACAGTAAAATCCAAAGAAAGCTTTCTGTTAGTGAACGCAATCACTATGTATTTAAGCCAAGCAAAAAGGCAGGCAGAAAGAAACAGCCATGTAGGTTTGGAGGTGATGAAATGGTTCTTTGAGATATATGTCTGGCCATGGAATCTTTTCAGGTAGGTTTGATTTTACCAATGCCTTGAAACTTTCTGTATTGATTAAACCTCTGATTTGATAGTAGCTACCATTGGCAGAGCTCAGATTGTGTTAAGAACGTGCACAGGTTGTGAAATCTCTCCCTTGTTCTCTCCCTCTGTTAATCTCCCCCTCGTCTTTCCCCCATCATACCTCCCTCTATTCTGTCTCATTTTCGATGTCATTCTTATTGAGACAACCTTGCTTTTTTTTCTGTTTTTTTTTTGTTTTTGTTTTTTTAAATGGGGGAGCATTGAGGATTTCAATATTTTGAATAATCATATTTTTTAATTTTATTTAATTTTGTATGTATTTATGTATTACCCTGGCCAATACTGTATGTGAATGTATTACTGACTACTGATTTTGTTTTAATTCTAGATAAATAACTACAAAAAGGTACATGTAAGACACTTGTCGGGGCTGGTCTGCATCTTGTGATAGAATCCATTACAGTAACTTATCCATAACTTTTCAGCATCTCTCTTTCCCTCAAGATGTAATTTTTATATTATTCTATCTCTTTCCCTAGATCTCTCCCCCCCCCCCCCCCATTACATCTCTCTCAGACTCCACCCCTAAAATTGTCAAACACACAAATCACACATCCTTTTTTCAAAAATCAACTGAAGATACCTCTGTCAGACAGTTATTTGCGTGTGCATGTATTTATGAGCACATGTCAAATACCTATAGCGTGACTGTGTGTCTGTGTGTGTATTAATTGTGTAATTTGTATCAACTCCTATCCTTATACGTACCAGTGATCTGGGTCAATACGTAAATAGATATGTTTTACGTATCTGTCTCTTCGGCTAGCTGTTTATCAGTTTCGGTCCTAGCTTCGACAAGCTGCTGGCTTCGAAACCCCTATTCAGCAGACCCCACAGACTTTTAAATTATCCACAGAAACACACACAGACCTAGGCTCTGTTATAACTAGCTCGAGAAACAAAAAGCCTGTTCTATAAAACATCAGTCAAGCGCTTAGCTAGTAGCAGTAGCAATAGCAACTACAGTATAATAGTCCTATGATTATATGTGCGCTCCACAGGACAGTGATAGCGTGATGCCGATGCTGACTCAGTCGACAGGATTTCAGAGCCATTGGATTTCTAGGCTAAAAATCTGGATGGAAACACCGCGGTGGCACCGGGACAACCCTCTGACAGAGACAGGCAATATCCGATAAGAGCTAAGCTTGAGATGGAAAAATATATACTGACAGGAACTGAGCGACATTCTGTCGCTGCGAGACTCGGCTGAGGCGTAGCCTGTCAAAGGACATTGGTGTGCTATGTGATGCGAGTCCACGTGCAAAGTGCGATCCCCTATCCGTCTCTTCTCTGGACGGCTGTCCACCAAATGACAGCAGAGTGGAAAATCCACTACAGTTGGACATTTAGTGTGAAATGCTTTCAGTTCTTTTTTTATACAGGTCTGTTAGGACTTCACCTAGTGTGTAGGTGAGTTAATTCCCTCAACTGGGGCAGAGGAACTGTTCTGTGCGCTCGCAAAAGTGGGCTTTTGCTGAAGAAAGGGAGCTAATTTGTTTAGGAAATCATTCCTGAATAAATGGATAAATGGAAGGTAAAAAAAAACATTCCCTTGACATTTCTGTGACTTTAGAGTGTCATTTCCATAAACATCATCCAATTACTGGCGCATTCAGTCATTGACTCTAAATGGAAGATTCACTTATTCAGTAACAGAGTGTAACATTCAATTACTGGAGGACCAAATTACTGTGACACTGCATGACTATTATTTTTCCTCTATTTTTTTGTTTGGGTTATTGAATTAAAGAATGAAGCTGTCAATGCACCACTTGTACACTTGCCTGGCCAGACACTCACACACGCACACTATCAACGCTTACTCCTTTAATATACCGTAACTATTGAATAAACGACAGCCTTTTAAGTTCTACATCTTTTGATGAGCAATGCACCGATACCATTTTACCACTCGCAATCCGATACCGATGACAGAAATTAGATCAACTGATACAGTCTTTGATACTGATGCCCTTTTCTACGTAATTCTAATATATCATTTCACAGCAGCACACAAAACATGTATGTGCATGCATACATAAAACTTGACTAAACTATTTTCTAAAATGCAACATTATTTTAGAAAATAAAATAAATTTCTGTACATTTTACTTTACATATAGTCTATAGGATAGTCTACTGGTCTAGGTGTCGTGGGTTCAAGCAAGATGCCTAACCCCTATCTGCTCAATGTAATTGTAAGTCGCTTTGGATAAAAGCATCTGCTAAATGACCTAATTGTAATTGTAATTGTAAATGATCTGCCTGGTATAAGTCCTTAACCCAAAATGATTTTCTCAATTATGATTTCCTGCACAGCTTATAAAATTATATATATAAAAAGTGTAACATACATTTCAGCAGTAGAAGTTACAACCCAACAAGACAAGAACGTGTTTTATCTTCGCTTTACTCAACTACCTTCTTAATTTCTTACATTTATTAATATCAATGAATGTGTTCCGTCAAGCCTAATATTATACACATATATTTATCTATATTTGGTTTTAAATATGCCCTGTGCCTTTAAGACAGCTGAAAACAGCAGAATGCATTGTGGGATGCTAGGCTAGTTGGCTACAGGTTACATTAGTAGTGAATATTTAGTCACCGCAGAGCAGCACCAGGTGTGTGACAGAATAACGACCGGATTTATTTAAATTCATGCTGAAGGAATTATGTTGTAATGCCACGGGAGCTAATAAAGCGAGCAAAGTGCCAAGCCAGAAGCACTAGCAGCTCTCTCTCTCTGTTCCTTTTTCTTCATCATACTGGCGCAACTTTATTAAACTCCATTAAAAACACATGAGATGTCCTGTGCGGTCGCCTCGCCTAAAATTATGAGACGAAATTACATTGAAACAACTGAGGGGCGGGTGTACGTATGTTAGAGAGTGCAGCGTAAACAGCGACTCGGCCAGTCCGCAGAAAGTGCACGCTGTGCCTTTTCATTTTACGTTGGATGTACCAAACCTCGTCACCGCCCTCTAACCGTAAATTGAGTCGGAGGTTCACCATCATCTCTGACTTCTTCCAGTAACTGTATTATTGCATGACTGCTTAATCTGTAATGCTTGATGACTTCTTATTCACTCAATTGAAAATTCTTGAGGCGACTTTAAAATTACATTAGTGTCATTATAATCATGAACAATGTTGTGGAACTCGTCTTGCTAATTAAACAAATATAGCAACCCATAAAAAGGCATAAAATCGACAGCATCAGAGAAAAATGTCCCTAGCAAATTTCAACCTAGAGTAAACCTTTGCCCCTTTGTCTCCGTCTTGTTCGCATGACTGCTGCCTTGTTTCTCCTATGCAAGCAAACATGCATACTGGATTACACCTGCTATTAGGAGGCGGAGAAATGTCTCCACAAAACAGACATACGCATTCCCCCACAGTTTTCATACATACAACGGAATAAGTAATCAGTCTCTCATCTCCTCCCGTGTTTTAGCACGAAACTCACTTCTCCCTTGAACTTCCCATGAATGCATATGCATGTGTAGGGAATGCGCAAATTGCAATTCTGCACTCGTGTGCCAGGCAGAATGTGGTTTTAGTCATTTGAATATTTACACCTGCTGTCACTGATATACGTTCCAACAGTTTAGGCCAGGTGTCAGCCCGATACTGAGTATCGGGTCGGTACCTCCCTACTTTTGACACTTCTGCTTCTGGTCTGTAGCAGTTCTCATTAGAAAAATCTGCATCTTGCTGTTGCCTACACACCCAGTGTATTTTTAACCTCCCTATCTCTAATTCCTGCTTACCTGTAGTGTCTAAAAATATCCTCTTCTACTTCTGTGATGAAGTGACACTTTGTACACGAGTACTCTCTCTCTCCTCCGCCCTCCTTCTCGCCCGCAGCCTCGTCCTCTGCCTTGACGCGAGGCGCCGCCGCCTTCAGGCCGGCGAGGGTATGGCAGCTTTCGTAGTGTTGGAGCAGCACGTCGATGTCGCCAGTGGCGAAGGCGCATTGGTCGCACAAGTGGGTGACCCCTAGGATTGGGAGACAGGGATGGGTCAGTGTGCTAGAGGCAAGGCACAATGAAGCCATTGTATTGCTCGGGACAACAAGAGCGGGTCAAACTGCTAAGTGAGGTGTCACATTGGAGCACACAATACAAGTTCAGGTTAAAGTAATACGACACCTTAAAGAAACACTTTCGGTATGAATAATTTCACCTGATTTTTTTCAAAATATGAATTTCAAAAAGCGCTAAAAACTAACTTTGCTCAAAAGGTCGAATGCCTGTCCAATTACCTTGTGTAACCACCGGGTGGGTGTGACTGGGGGAGTGAAAGGTCAAACCAGAGACCACTCCGGGGTCTCCTCTGGGATTGGGAGGGGTCATGGAGGGTGAGGTGTTGGCCCCTGGTTTGGAACCGAGGGCGTCCTGTTGTTTGGTGGGTTGTGGTAATTTGGAACAGCATTTGGGACAAGTGGGCTTCCGGCAGGCGAAGGGGTGGGAGACCTTGAAAGCAACGCAGAGAAGGGGTTGAGCTCTGTGTCCTGTGTTCGGTGTCAAACGTACACAGATGAAATGTGAGCAGTGGTTCTACAGTAAGTAGCGAAAATGAGCCCTAAATTACCTAAAGGGAACCGCTAGCCTGCGTGTTTATAGTGTTTTCATTTGATGAAATCTTATTTGCAAAGCACATGTGAGGGCTCATGATTCAGCATATGTGCATCTGTGAGCATAATAACTAATAAGCACGGATTTGGATAAAAGGATGGGCACAGTTGGTTAAGGACACAGTTGGGCCGACACATGAGCCTTCTACCTGGACCTGTAAACAACATGGCTGCTGTGAACCAATACACATTTAAAGTAGATGTCTGACGCATAAATGCATTTAAATCACTCATATTCTGACTGCTCAGACTGTAATTTCCCTACAGGTGACACAATTACCAGCCCTCCTTTCCCCACAGAAAGGTATTCGTTTAGTGAAGGTGCTCTTTTTACTCCAGTTCATTCTTTTTGCCCCTTTTAGCAGATGCAACAACACTGTTTGCTGAGCTGCTCAAAGGGGAAAGAATACAAAGAGAAGGCTGAAAGCAGGTTGGGAGGTGCAGAGGAATTTTAAGTACACCCTGGGGGCCTGAATTCTGGACTTGTTTAATTACATGTTATTTCAACTGCTCTGTAAGCCAGTGCTAGTTTTTCTAAATAGAATATAATATGTTAATATTATTGTTATCTGCCATATTACAGGCAGCTTATTTGGCCAGCAGAGCCTTACGTTTTTTTCCTAATACCATAATAATAACAAAAAAAGGTTCATTCAAATTCCTCATCTTGCGACCATGCCCTAGACGACAGCAGGTGCATTAGACTACACTACCTGTTTTTTTGAACGCTATGTATGCTATGTACGCTATAGCGGCGCTATCTACAAACAGCCTCGTCCTCACCTCTCCCAGGTGTTTGTGTGGCTGGCAGAGGCCCTGCGGACAGTAGATGCAGTGCTGGATGCAGCATCGGTGAATGGAGTGGTTGTGCTGGTAGTGCAACAGGAGCGGCGCCACCACGATCACATCCGCGCTGTGGGCCATGGAGTAGCGGAAGTCGCACAGCTGACAGTTGTAGCTGGTCACCACGGCCTCCGAGTCGCTGCTGCTCTGATCTCCTGGTAGCAGAGAACGGAAACGGTCTGAAATGGTCCACAACGTAGCGTCTTCATGCAAATAGCATTTAAATGATGATGATGATGATGATGATGCTGGCAATGGTAACCCCTTATTAAAATGTATGTATGCACGTTTTATTAAGGACAATGCAAAATATCGTGCCTGCTAAAGGCATTTCACAATGGGGTGGGCGGAGTCCCTACATTGAGAGTTAAATCACACGGTGGAGGGTATAAAACATAAAAAGGTCAGAATACAGCAAACAGCGTCAGAGTCATAAACCACAAGGAATTAAGGGGAATGTCGCAGCTGTTACCAATGCCTTGTGGCAATAAATTGGCACTATGTAATTAAACCAGTCTGGGTCACAGCGACTAAAGAGGCTATTTTGAACAGAAGAAGTGTATTAAATCTTTTTTCACACTACTTTCTTCCTTTCCATTACCTTGGCTTGTATTGGACGGGTTGGAAGATGGATCTTTCCGACTTTTGGACGTGACGTGGTCTCTTTCACCTCCTTCTCTCCTCACTCCTCTCTCTCTCTCCATCTCCAGGCCCCCAGGGTTCAAGTTAGTGGGGCTCATAGTTTCTCCTGTGCCCCTATGCGATTGTTCATAGTGCTCTAAAAGCTTTCCTGGTCCCCCCGCCCACTCACAACTCCAGATACAGAACTTACACCAATAGTAGGCCTGGACCGGTCCGCGCCCCGCCTCCCCCGACCAGCTGGTCGAATCCGAAAAGCCCCTGACTGGGATGGAGTACCCGGCCAGCGAATCGTCCTCCGCTCTAACTGCCACCCGATCCGCCCCATCTAAGACCTGACTCCTCGCCTCCGCTTGCCTATTATTGGCCAGCAGAGGTGTGCTGGGCGGGGTTTTGACCTTATTTGGGTGTGAGTTCAGAAAATGTTGTTCGAGCTCCAACGAACTGCTGCCCATGTATGTGAAGTTGCAGAACTTGCAGCGGAAATACTTAGTGTTGCCCTGGCAGTCAGGGGTCTTCCGGCCAATCCCGATTAGCGTGCCGCCCAGCGTCACCTGTCGTCAAGCAAATCAGAAAGAAAATGCAAATCAGAAATACTAAGGAAAGACATTTTGTGACTGGCCCCTAAAACAATTAATCAGTTTTTGTTGTATGCACAATTACAGTATTTTAGCAGACGCTTTTATCCAATGCAACTTACAGTGAGTATAATTAAGTATTAAGGACTAAATATTAACTGCTAACATTTGGGTCATGAACATTGGGTCATAATTTAGTTAAAGCGTAAACCTTTCTGTAAAGGTGACATTTTATTTAATAAATTGATTTTAATATAGAAACCATCCAAAAAAATTCAAAAGCATCTAATGACCCCTTAGGGTGTTCCTGACCCAACACTTTGAGAGCCACAGCGCGAGATCATGATCAAATTATAACACACATCTCTATAGCTACATACGAGCATGACTACAGTAGATTATTTGTATGATTATGAAGAGCTAGTCATTGAGTGTAACCCAAGGCTTACTCATGCAACTCCAAATGCACGTAGGCCAGATTTACATCCAATAACGCTTTAACAAAACCAACTCTTGGCAATAACAGCTGGCTATCATTAAGAAGAAATAACCCACACATTTTGCGTAGTCGATGAGTCAATTTAAAAAATAACTGTCACTCCTCGAAATGTGGATTTTATGGAGTCGTAATAAACATAATAAAGCTCAGATCAGCTTGACCTTTTAGCAATGAGACGGTAAGTCACAACAGGAAGCAAGTGGGCAGATATTGATGATCTTAATATATTACATTGTATATTGACTCGAAAATTGATGAAGAACATATGCAGTGCGAGAGGTTAGATGAAGTGATTAAGAGAAGAAGACAGAGAGGCACGACGTTCGGTCCTGGGAATGGATTCAGAAAGCACGTGCGTGAGCGCAAGGCAGCAATCATCCAATCAGAACGCGCCACAGAGCCTGCCAATTAGCAACACGCAAAAACCCAGAAAAAAATAGGACTGAAGTAAAAAAAATGCATAAACAAGATAAGAGAAAAATAGGAAGAGGGGAGAAAGAGAAAGCGAGAGATTTGGAGGAAGAGGGGGATTAAGAAGGGAAGGAAAATTATTTTTATTTCATTATAATTCCTAACAACCCATTATAACTACTGGTTGTTATATGAAAAGGGTCCCTATTTTCTCTCTCTCTCTCTCTCTCTCTCTCTCTCTCTCTCCCTCTCTCCATTGGTTGACAAGGCTTCCTGGCCTAGCGAATGACAACATGGAATTTTCCGAATGTGGGCAGGAGAGAGAAAAAGAGAGAGAGAGAAAATAGGGACCCTTTTCATTCTTTTTTTCATACATTCACTTTTTCTTCGTAATGACGACTTAAGCCCATTGGCTTTTCTATTTCTGACTGTGTGTGTATGTGCGTGTGTGTGTGTGTGTCCATTACGTGACTTATGCCCATTACAGACTCCTGGTTTGAATGAAATAAAACTCAGAGACTACCCTACGTGCACACGCGAGCACACACATGCACAGAGGTTTATTAGATCATCTTGTTTAAATCTTCCAGACAAAACTCCACTGTTCATGTACACATAAATTCTAATCCACGACCCAAATGTTAGCAGTACGAGGGAAGCACCGTCACAAGGAGGAGGGAAAAAAAATCTGATTAGTACATAAATTATGCGTTTAAACGATTATACTTAATACTGTGCTTTATTTATACCAGCATTTATTCAAGAACAAGACCACCCACACCCTTTTATAAGAAGCGAGGACATATTATATTCCGTACAGTACCTATTAATATACAGCACAGCCAAATTAAATTATCCAGTCTATGTGATGTCTACACCTGGAATTAAAATCTGACTTGTCTGTCTATAGACCTCCCTCCCACACACAATCATTTAGAACAGAAGCCTAAGTTGCACAGACATCACACCCACATACTGTACAGTGCTGCATCCATATGCTGCGCCTGCAACTGATTTGTAAAGCAGGACAATTTGGCTCACTCTTTTTCTCTGTGTGTGTGTGTGCTTTCTGTTTGCCAGGTGCCCCATTTGTCTGTCTGTCTGCTTATCTCCATCTGTCTGTCTATTACATTTTATAACGTACAACACATAATTCCTCTCCGTTGAACACACGTACTGGTCGCATGTACAGTACACACACACACACGTGCGTGTGCACGCACACAAGCCTCGTGTTACAAATCGCTTACAGCTTGTTCAACCCAATAAATTATTCACTTCACTTATGGGGCTACATTTACAAGCTTATGAAAACTAGTTATGATTACAACATGTTGTTACCCTAACATTACAGGGATTTACAGTTAATTCGAAAATTACATTATTGTAGTTTTAATTAACAACAATTATTAATTCAAATAATTTGATGAAAGATAATTAAAATAAATGTAATGCATAAATGTTCATAATATAGAGGTTTTGCTAAAAGACCACATCCACATTTCCTATCTAGTAATGTTAGCTAGCAAGGCAAACTAGCAGCAATGGGAGCTAAGGTACAGCATCAGATGTTTCAGGGTCAAAACTTGTGTTTGTAGATCAGTGTGTGTGTTTGCATCTTACCTGAACGTCATACGTGCCGTTCATCATAACCATCCTGTGCTGGTGACCGTGCACATGTTGCCTTGCCTTCCCCGTCTCTTTGGCTTGGTTCCTTTGCCCCGGTCCTACCTGGAGGTCTATAGACAGGAAACAAACCAGGCAGGAATCAGACCAGGCTAAAAACCAAGGGTCAGCCCACAGTCTGCAAGTACAGCTCTATGCTAAACTAAGAAACTATGCGAAGATATGCTAAACTAAAGCAAAATAAAGAAATATTACATTTTCATTTACAGCATTTATCAGACGTTTTTATCCAAAGCGACTTACAATTAATACATTTGTCAAGCGACTTACAATTAACACATTTGTCAACAGCATTAGCTATGCTAATCTAGGATAAGATGACACTTTATAAAACAAATTGTTTAGAGCTATATTATTTTATCGCTGTATTAATTTAGAAAGAATAAGAAAATAACAATGTCAATAGGCTATCACCTTTTCCAGACAACACGGTGGAACAAACCGAGTGAACAAGAATTGCTAATACATTAAATGGTTGGTATTGTTGGTATTTGAACTACTCAACTGAATCCATGCTCTAAGGAGCTCTTGACTTCCACCCTGCTACCCCCATCAATACATCAGAACAACAAAGTGAGCTTGTGCATGAATGCTTTATGAGTCTTTAGTTTGATTTACCAAGCCTCTGTTTTTGACTTGCTTGTTAAGGTGCTATTGCAATCAACCTGAATGGCCTTTCTTGTCAATAAACTGTGTGGGGTTTTATCCATTTGTCCATTTGTATAACAGGAGAAACCTGCAGAGCTGCACTAAATTCAAATGTATTTAATTAATTTAACCACATTTAGTGACAAAATTGATTCTGTTAAATGGCGGGGAAAAATTAATAATTAGTTGGGGTTTGTTGTTTTTCTTAACTAAACTGGATTGTTTTGAAGTATCAAGAACTATGTTAGCAAGAAATCGAACTGTTGAATATGCTTAATTGAAGTTAAATTGTGCGCTCCCTTCAGACTCAGTAGAATGGTTGTTAGTGTCTTACGTGGTTGTTTTGAGTATTCATTGGTTTTTGGCCTTTCCTCTTAGTTTTAGATTGTGTGTTTGTAATGTCAACTTCACAATTGGCCCGTTTTCACATTTGTGAATGTCTGAAACCCCAAAACAGAAACACAGAAAACCAGATCATCATCACAGGAGGTAGTGGAAGGGAAACAGACGTCATTACCTTGGAGCGAGTGTTGGGGGGCCATGTTGTGGAGGGCCAGGATGTGTGTGTCCAGGGCCGCGTCCTGCCGCGTGCGGTTGTGGAGACCCAGGTGGTACTTCCTGAAGTGCTTGACGAGGTCGGCAGGGTCGTTGCCATAGTAACCATAGCCACACACGTTGCACTTGAAGTCCTGGAGTTTCGGGGAAGGGCTGGAGGAAAGGGATGGGTTCTCTGTGGTTGGCTCCTCCCCCTCCCCCTGCCTGAGGAGAAGGAGGTGGTGAGGAGCGGGGAGGAGAGGTGGTGTGAGGTGCTCGCTGTCCTCCCTCTGCCCCTCTCTCCTCTCTCCCTCCTCTCTCCCCCTCTCTCCGTCCTCAGGCTCCGAATGGCTCTCGGGCCTGTCCGTCAAAGGCTCTCGTCCTTGTTTGACCCGCCCACCGCCTCCTTTCCTCCCCCCCTTTTCACTGTTGCCGTAGCGGTCGTCTCTCGCTCCGACCGACGAGGGGGAGACGGACGAGGAGACACACTCGCTCTCCCCCCCCTCCTCGTCCTCATCCTGCTCCTCCTCTCCTCGCGTTCGGCCAGACGACTCCGGCTCCGACGGTCGGATTATCCGCTCGGCCTCTGCTCCAACTCTTCCCTCCTCCTCTCCTTCCTCCTCCTCTTCTCCTCCTCCTCCTCCTTGCCTCTTCCCTTCCTCTTCCTCCTCCTCCTCACCTCCCACGCTCCGGATAGGGGGATTCTTTTTCCTCACCATCTCTGGAAAGACGACAAAAAAACTCCTCAGTTTTTGACCTATGACCCCCAAAGTTATAGCTTGTCACAACACCCAAGCAGTGAATCATTAGAAATAAAAACACTAACATAAAAAGAATAAAACATAAATAATAATTGGCACTTTTAAGACTGAAAATATTTGAATAAATAAATGTATATTTAATTTAATAAATACATTAAAGAAAATACGGAGAGAGAAAAAAGAAAGAAAGAAAGAAAGAAAGAAAAAATTTAATATTTTAAAATCATGAAATAATTGCAGACATATAAAACAGACAAAAACACAACACAACGAACAAGCGAAAAGTTGATCATTTATTCATTTGTATTTTTGGAGATGTGAGATTTCTGCTAATATGCTGTTCATTACATGAGAATGGCAGATTCTCCTTCCCCCACTGACAGTGATATATGTGTGCAGTCAAACAGCCTTGATGCAATTTAAAAAACTTCTTTGAACGTCAAAAGTCGTGACGTTTTCTCGACCGCAAACTTTGTCAAAGAGGAGCAGCCCCGGCAAATCAGAAACATCACAGTTGCCAGAGATTTTTCAGAGGGGGGTGGTGGGCGTGTGGTGGTTGTGGGGGGGAGGGGTGTTGCAAGTGAAAGATAGGGCAAAAGATTGGGAGGATCCCTAAATAACGCTTTAAAGTTGCCTTTTTTTGGTCATAAAATATAAAACTCTTTATTTTTCACAAAAACAGGGAGTAGATCTTTTTTATCGTTATGGAAACCATCCGTGAGAATCTCCCAACACGCCACCACATCACACCACAAAAAAACGCAAACCATATCACAGTGGGGGCGAGAGACACAGAGAGACAGCAAGAGATCGAGAGGGAAGGGAGAGGAGGCACAAAGCGCGATGAAGGGGAAACCTTTGCTCGCCTCACATGTAAACACTCTTTATCAGACATAGCGAGACGGAGAGAAAGAATTATTTGTTTGTTTTGTTTAATTAGCTTTAATTAGATAGCTTTATCTCTCTCCCACTCTCCCACTCTCTCTCTGTGCTTGTCTCTCTCCCTCGTCATTGTACACCAGAAACCATTCGCTGTTTCCTTCACTCCTAGTTTATTTTAATGCTACTTTCAGCTACAATACTCAAGCGCCTCCTACAGTAAATCAGTGGTGAGTGATCACTTCCATATCATACCGCCTAATGTGATGTCAGTGTTTTGACAGCATGCGGGCCAATGGGCGGGTTAACCGCTGATGTTTGCGACTGCTGCCAGCGGAATTTCCTCACGAATGTCGCACCTAGACACCAGATTATAAAAACTGCCAATGCAAAAGGATTTCACGAATGACAGTAAAAGGGACATCTAGTTCAACGGAAAAGTTCCGGTTTCTTGCTGTTATTTTCTCAATCTTGTCCCAGTCTGGCGCCTCTGATCCCGGAAAAATCGACATATTTCTGTCTGTTTCGCCTGCATCTTCTTCCCTCATGCTCACATAAACAGCACACAAACCCATCAAAAACTTAACATATGTTTTATGTTAAAACATAATCTTTCTTTTGTTGGAGAGGAGAACAATTGCGGTCGCTCTGTTCGCAACAGTCGTGACACAGTGGGTGGGGGGGGGGGGGGGGGAGGCAGAGAACGCGAGATGGCGGCGGCGTTTTGCGTGTCTACGTGTGTATATTTGTGGCTGTTCAGTTCACAGTCGCTCATAAACAAGGCCCGACCCGATAGATGCCGGAAAGTGATCGTTTTTAGATCGAAGCGAGATGATAAAGAGAAAATATGTGTTGTCTGATGTTTGTGCCAGCGTGGGATGGTGGTGTTCGAGAATGTGTGTGTGTAAAAGCGGTTAAGCGTGTGTGTGCACCCTTGTCTTTGTCTCTGCTTCCAAGAGACAAATGCTTAGTGTTGTTTACTGATAGCGGATTGCAAACAGAGCATCTTCACTTAGTGGGAAAATTAACACACGCACGCACACACACACACACACAAGGAGTTGATCGAGTACCAGCTTATCACACACATGTAGACACAATAAACACAAGTAAACCCATAGTCCGTATCTTGTGTATGAGGAGAGTGAACGGGAGGAGAAAAGTGTTTTGGGTTTGTTGGCGCCTTAGTTAAATGCAATTTTCTCTTATTGGCCATTTTAGCGTTCCACCATTAGTCTCTCTCTTTCCCTCTCTGCATCTCTCTCCCTCACTCACTGTGTCTGTCTGGGTCTCTCGCTCCAGAGCAAATGGCTATTAAAATAAAGCAATTCATGTCTGTGAGGGCCTACGCCTAGACCAGCCTTGGCATGGTGTGTGTGTGTGTGTGTGTGTGCGTGTGTGTGTGTGTGTGGAGAAAATCTCATCTGACATTGACCACACCCAGAGTTCATCACTCAAATTTACGCACACGCTTATACACACACACACACACACACACACACACACACACACAAACACACAAATAGTGGAAAACTACAGATCGTTGTTGTCAAGTAAAGTAAAGCTGAATCTGTATTTCCATATGCCCCCTTTTAAGGGTGATTTACTGACTAATGCAAGCTTGTTTTAACAACAACAACAACAATAATAGTAATACAAATATTATTAAAATTAACAAGTTTTAGAAAACGTGAACAAGTCTTACAGAGCATCCAATTTGGATATTATTCGTACATCAAAATGGAATTAAAAATGTATTAAAGGGAGGCTAAATATGCTTTTAACAAACAACCTGACTAAATCAAATCTGTGTGAGTGCAAAAGAGCCAAGAAACCATGCCATTACGCCATTTGGTTCAAGAGTTATTGCCCAAAATGTTGTGTTTTATAGGTCCAAAAATGTAATGCATTAGCCAACACATAAAGTCACTTTTTACAGCGCCACCACCTGGCCTTTTAAGACTCCTAAACTGAGTCGAGTTTCTAACATAAAGCCACAGGTTCTAAAGCAATCTACATCGCCCAAATCTGGTTCTAAAGACGAATTGTAACAAAGCACAACATGGTTTAAACCCCCCTTAATAATGCAGGCCTACAACTCGAGTACTATTGGGGTATGTGTGTGTTTTTACATCTTTCCTTGCCCTTGGCCATATACACAGGCTGGAACCATTACTATCAGCTAGAATTAGACACAACCTACCACAATGTACCACATAAAAACTACTGCTACCAGCTACAATTAGCCCCTAATACACCAAAACAGCCCCAATACCCCCGCTAGCACTACTATGACACTTAATCATTCCCATCAACTGCAATTACCCCTAAAGGCTACTTCAGCCATTAGCCTGAATGGCTACAATTAGCCGATAACACCACTGCAATGCTAGGCTGAGATATTGGGACAATATCTGCATCAATAGTAGAGATTTCCACTATAATCCTATAGCAAAGGGTTCTTAACTTTAAGAAAATGAGTTTTTACACATACAGAGGCACAGCACATACCCTCAATTTAAAAAAGCAAGTTCAATCAATACAACAGATCTGACGGGAACTCATAAAATAACGCTTAATGCTTTCTAATCAGAAACAGTCTCAGCAGTAAAAGTGTATAAGTGCATCTCTAACTACAGCTACATATTTCTGTTGACCCCAGATACCCCCCATAACCGTGAAAACCCCACCCCCCTCGTGGGACAGCCTCAGTTGGCATCTCTGTCTTTCATAAACAAAGGATTAATGCTGAACATATTAAGATATCATGCCAAAGGCAACGTCTCATTACTCCAACAATCTCTCTCTCTCTCCTCTCTCTATCTCTCTCTCTGTCCCATCTCTCAAAATATTCCTTTTGCATTCTCTGTCTCTCTCCGCCTGTCTATCCCAGCTCATTCTCCACTCTCAGGCACTTGCTTCCCTTCTTTCTCTCGTTCTTTCCCCATCTCTCCCTCCCTTGTTCATAAAAGAGAGGCAGAGAGAGAGAGAGAGAGAGAGAGAGAGAGAGAGAGAGAGAGAGCAATCCCCCTCATAATCAAAACAGAAAAATAGATGGTAAGGTGAACCCAGAGAAGAAGGAGAGAAAGAGAGATAAAAGAAATAGGGAGGGAAAACTCCAGAGGGAGGACAAAACTGGGAAGGTTAAAGTAGGACGGGAACAAGGACAGAAGACGGAGAAACGGAGCAGGTAGGGATTTTCCTTAATGAGGAGGGGGAAAAACACAAAGGAATGTCTGGGAGAAAGAAGGGGGTGGGGAGAAGAATCTATTTTCTTGATTCAAAATGGGGGGAAAAGGGGATTGTCTGGGGACAAGGAGAGGAGAGAATGAGAGAGAAAGCAGGCAAGGAGTTGCTAAGCGGCACATGCTAATGAGCCCCTTCAAAATATACAGTATCTCCTCAAGCTAGCGATATGAAACACTTCACCAGCCGCTAATTAGCTTCACGAATAAAACGCGCGTATTGTGTATAGTTGACACCAGCAGCTACTGTTTGACTGCTTTATTACAAAAAAAACAGCCTGTTCAATTAATATAAAACTCCACCTGTTGATGCAAGGTGATATTAGGAGGACAGCCACACATAAATACACTTAATCACGGCTAAGTATGCCTTAACATGGATTCTGTACCCATAGCTAGGGAAACTAGCATGCAGAGAAATCTTGCCAGATTCCGGACATTTTGTTTTGATATTCCAAGATGCCTTGCACTACGCTGAGCACATGATCACCAGCTCGTTTGGCTTTCCATAGATTCCTGCAGTTCTTTTTTCGGTATTTGAAAATCGCTGACACATGCATGCATCCTGGCCAAAGGAGCTAAAACATTGTGTGTTATTTTCCAGGGTTATCTCAGAAGTTCACATCTATTTTACTCCCCTGTATTTTACCAGAGGTAAAGTGAGCCTTTGTAAGTTACAAACAATGTGCTTGTGCGCTGATCTGTGTGCCTAAGGCAGCAGAACCCATCCCACATTCTACTTTAGCCCAGTGCAGAACTGAATAGATTAGATAGATTCACTGCAAGCGAGACAATTATTTGATTAACTGAATTAATGTCACTGTAAATTGAGTATCGCAATCAATAATCCCGCTTCCCTTACAACTGCCCGCTGTTTGCGGAAACAGATATCTTTAAATAACTATCCACAGGGTAAAATAGCTTTCTTTTGTCTTGTTTTTATTATTATTTATTCAGTTTGAATGCATAGAATGAACATCTTAATCACTCTTAATCTAAATTGTGATGGATTTAAGAGGTATTTCCTAACTGTGAAACCTTCAAAAGCAAAAAAATACAAGAAGTACAATAGCCTATAATTGTAGTTATGGTAAGTATGAAGCAAAACAATATTTGCATTGATTTCACTAAGCCATCAGTTGCGCTGATGTGTATATATATTCCTTTATAAAACCAATCATACGCCCAGAGGGATAATAATGTGAATGGTCCATAAGTAATCACTGCTTTTTTTTTTCAGATTGGCTGGCCTGTGTGTGTGTGTGTGTGTGTGTGTGTGTGTGTGTGTGTGTGTGTGTGTCCTCGTGTTTGTTTGAGCCCTGGGACAA
>JAOEHI010051812.1:0-17890 GCA_025447815.1 Percopsis transmontana | reverse complement strand
GAGAGAGAGAGAGAGAGAGAGAGAGAGAGAGAGAGAGAGAGAGAGAGAGAGAGAGAGAGAGAGAGAGAGAGAGGCATTAAGTGATATGGGCCCTAGTTTCCCAGTCAAGGCACAAGCGGGGCACACGCCACAAGTCGATCTAAGGTGTGGCCAATACTTTTTTTGCTACCACACAACGCCTGCGTCTGCGCTAAAACATGGTCTGACCAGGTGGAGACGCTACCACAATATTTGGTTTTATTTGACACAAAACTAGCACTGCGCCACCTGATTAGGGGAAATTAGCAAACATGCCCAGGCAAGAGAAAAATCACCTTGCGCCCAACAATATTGTCATTACCTCTACGTTAACGCTACCGCCGGCCTTGCTAGAGGCCATGGAGTGTGAAATGAGGTCTATTGCAGATAAGTTGAACTTGAACATGGAAGAAGATGGTGAGGCTGTCACAGTGTAGCTACAGAGCCATTGAGATGCTTTTCAGCTCCATCTGGGAGAATTAGCTCCCTATTAGCCCGATGAGCTGAGGCACAGGACAGGACCAGCAGCCTAATGAGCCTGACTAGTGGTGGACCGCGGGGTCGTGAACCGGGGTCTGTTCACTTCAACAGTGAAGTGAATAGACCTACCCCAATACTATCCCCTTTTCCTGACCACTGTGTCGTCCCTTCGGGTTTTGCTGAGCAAATCACAGCGGGCAAGACAGCTGGCTTTAACCTCTGCAATGCCAACCTCTTCAATATTACTGCAGAAGCACTAGCTAAAGCGTGTTGCATTACATTAGGTTCAACTTTATTGTTGGCTGGGTGACTGGGTTCTGTTTTCAGTTTGTGGGTGCTTTGTTTGTTCTCAATGGGCTGTTATAGAATTCCTTAACCTCTGGGTTTAGACTGAGGTTGATCTTGGACACTAAATTGCTCAGGTGACAGGCAATGGTCCAATTGCCTGTCACCTGAACAATTAGTATTCGCTGTAACATTTTCTATAATATTTGGCTACTTAATAATGATTCATTACCCAAACGTATATTTATTAATATGAGTAAGAACAAAGAGGGAATCAGGTGTAAAACACAAGCTGACTAAGTACTACAGACTAAGTACTACTGTAATCTCAGCACCTCACAAATTCACCTCCCACACTAGCAGGCAGCTGTAATCCATCTCCGAGGGACACACAACAAAGCCGACCTGAGTGATACGGGGCTATCCAGCAGCTTTTGGCAGCGTCTCTTTGGCAGTTAAGGATTCTACATTCTGATTCTCGGTCCTGGAGCCGAACAACCGCAACACTCTTCAGGAATTCCTTTGCTGTTTGAATCTGCTTTATAATATTCGTGGAAGCGATCATTCTCCTTGTGGTGTGTACTGCGGCGTTGGCACTGAATGCTCATCTATAATCAATAATTGAAGCTCTATAGGGGCGCTGAGAGTTGATATTCAGGGCTGTATCTTCTTCAGCAATCCTCTGGGATACAAAGCCTCTCTTTCTCTCAAACACCCAGCCCCCGCCCTGCCTCTCTGCGCTCCGTTGCTATTTGTATCTGTCTCTGCGCTTATAAACTTCATAACCTCTCCATACTTACACCATTCTGTCTCGGAATCTAACACTGAATCTACATTTCAGTTGTTTAATGTCATTTAATGTCATTTATACAAAGGCAAGCAGGCAATACACACACATACACACACACACCGTATCTACCTATCCTTAATAATAAATATTATTATCGTTGTATTTAAGATTTTTCACCACTTTCCTTTCCCTTCTGAGGATAACTGTAGAAATAGCCCAGCTTTTGTATGTTTCATAAACAATATTACTGTTAAGAGATGTGTATTTTACGCAATTCTGACATTACAGTATATGTATTTTTATGAAAAGGCTACCCTCAGCTAGCATGGTGGTGTTTGATTGTGATGTTGATTATGATTATGTGATGTGTTCTCCTACAGAATCCATAAGTAAGAGCACATACACACGTTTCTTCCTCTCCTGATTCTTGATGACAGTGTTTGGCTTCCACTCCACAGACCTTTCATGCTGAAAAGCTATGTTTTTTCCTGGCATCGACAAATGGGACTCGTCTCCCCGCCTCAACACCCCAAATAATTAGTGAGGCGTATGTATCTGTGTTGATGAGAGCTCTCTCACAAGCGGGTGCTATAATTACACCTCAGTTTGTCCATGCGGCCATCCGCCACTGTGTCTGGTAAACAGGCCATTTTGATTTTGGAGTTTTTCTTTTTTAAATTTCAATTAACAACAGTCTCATAGGAGATGGAGAGTGACTTAAAACACTTGGGGATGCTTGAAACTAATTACTACGCACCAAATAATGAGCCGTTTAATTAGGGAAAACATCCCTAGAGCCATGTTACTGGTTCAGGTGTGCTGCTCTGGGGCAATGGCCTTCCTGATTGGTCAAGCATGTTAGGCTTTTTGTACCGAACCCCCCTTATTTTCCAAGGCAACAGCGGGCGTTGTGTGCGAGGTACAGTATGGGGACTTCTGGTCAGGAGAAAAAACCTTTGATTAACGTTAAATATTTTCCCCTCACAATAATATAAGACCCAAAGTTAGTATACCCATAAACTTTTGAATGCAGAAGTAAGGCGTTTCATTTATGATAAAATGAATATGCCCTGTACCTAATCTTCCCATTGGGCAATGAAAAACTGGAAATGTACGGGGGTATAGAAGAAGGGAAGGGAACACAGACGGAGGAGTCCAACCCAGTGAGCAGCAAATATTAGCACTACACAATGGTTAATATATAATAATGTTCCTAGGCAAACCAAATGTTATACATTGTACCAACTAAACAGTATAAAAGTCAGTCCACATTAGAAATCATGTCAATCGCCCAGTAGTGCACATTGAAACAGACATTGAGAACCCAGACACACCCTCATTTTACACCATGACTTGCCAACTGAGCAAGTCTAAGGTCTGGACTGCCCCTGGGCTGTCATCGCATTCGTTTAGCTGTAACCGATGCACCGATGCTGGCCAATTCAACCAGAGGACACTCTAACTCTGCCTGCCACACTGACTTTGCATTGAGTGGAAGTGGAAGTTCAGTGTAATTATACAATATGTCAATACGTATGGTAATCTTCAATATCCCTCGTAGAAAGAAGAACAAGCAAACATAGTCTTACATATTCATGGCAGTGCTGCCGACCTGAAGGCAAGGCCCGCTGATATACAGTATGTATGCCTGCGCTGTCATTGAAAGATGGCAGCTTCTGCTACTGATATGGTCCTGGATGTATCAGCTCTATGAAGGGTCTAAGGGGCCCCCTGTCAGTAACTAAATATTAAAGCCTGTATGTTCCTGACTCACACGTATCTCCTTTTAATGTGCCTACACCCCTGTGACGGAGGGAATCATTAGCTTTGATTGGCCGTAATTGAAGACAGCCCCAACCACTCCTACTGATAATTTATTCATTCTAATCCAACCCTTTTACTACTGCGCCGCCATCGTGCTCAATTACCGCCAACGCCACATGTCCCGAAATTAGCCAAAAAGTATTGGCCCCACCTTAGATCGACTTGCGTCTTGACCCGGTAACTAGGGCCCAATGGCTTGTGGGGCAGTGGGCACATGTCAGTGAGTGTCAACATGAAGGCAATCGCAGAGACAGGTGTGAGAAACAAGCTGTTTGTGCATCCAAAAGTGCATCAATAAATATGTTTTCAGAATGGCTCTGTGTATGATGACAACCTCTGAACAAAAGCTGAAATACTGCCGCTTTAAGACTACCCTGATATGTTATGCTTAGGTGGACAAGAGTTTGATAATTGTTTTCTGTCATGATTCACTGCAGCATGAATGTCAACAAACAAAACTCAGGGCTTGACATTAGGCCTTTTTAAGTACTCTCCCAGGGTACAAGTGAGCTGAATTTCTACTTCTCATATGCCATGAGTCTCTTGTCCAAAAATAAAAATTTACAATGGGCCTCTTAAGCTAGTTTGCTACCAGTAGGGGACTTAATGGGCTTCAAATGTAGGCCAGGAAGCATGGATGGATGATACTGAATGTGCCTGGGGGGGTTAGTATGAGAGCTCAAACCGTGGTTTTCAATTTGCATTTTGTTGTCAAATCTTTTTCAGTCTAACTAACTAAACTAAAGCTAATAGGCCTAATGTTATTACTAACGATACCATCAATACATTTAACTTTTTGTTGCCATAGCTCTGCCTTTCCAAATTCTTGCAGGGAAATGGTGTTGTTTATTCCATGAAGATGCGGTGATCAAAGGTGATTGTGGAGGACACCAATGCTCTTATAAAATATCTAACGTTCCGCAGACTGCGTCTGACCCATTTATTAACGCTGTTAGGTCAGGTATGTAAACGTTATAAGTGCTCCACCACGTAACGGTTGTCTGTGATCCCGCACGTAATAGCCGGCGTGTGTGTCTGTCCACTCTCTGCCGACCTCCTTAAGAATAGGGAGACAGGTGATTATTATTCTCCCACACCTGTTCCCAATACCCCATCTCCCGACACTTCTCCCTCATACAGACAGCGCTAAACCACGCCCACAATCCCACAGTAATAAAATTCAATTATGTATCAAGTAGGCATCTAAAACCCACCTACTGTGCATGCTATAAGATGGGTTGGACTACATGATGTACAAACCTATTTAATCATTCTGTAATTCATAATTATAAACCGAGGAAGAATGTAATAATCACATGTTCATCTTCAAGTTCCGATTATATCGTTCTGCCAGGAAACCTGGTATGCCAAAGGCCAGAACCACTGTCCAACCAATGGGTTCCTTAAAGCAAGGCTGGGGAACATTACATAGAGATTGAGAGAGCTCCTCAATCTCATTCTCCTCAATCCCGTTATTCTACAGGATATGCAGAATAGCATAAGTAAAACAAAAGTAAAATGTGCCCAAATGCCCTACGTACTGTATGATTTCACTATTTTGTCATCTTGTCTGTGTTTTATAGAATCAACCATATATTCCTATATTTACTCAGCAGCTGGGTTCGATGTGTGTCACCACCTGAACACACTTCAGGTATCAGAGGCCTTGTAAAAACTCATCAAACCGAATGGAAGATGTTGTTCTTTAAGCAATTTTCCATTAAATCGCTTTATAGATGCTTGTGCCACACACACACACATGCGTACATGCACAAAAATGTCTTTTTACATAAGAAGATGAAAATGAAGGGATAGAATTTTGAGCTAAAACTTTTTAGAGGGGGCTTTTGAAACAGTGACATATAGTAAGGTCATGTATTAATTATGCATTATTCTCTTCCATCTTCTGAGTGCAGACTCACTTTGCAACTTGTTTTGCATCTACATTAACAAGGCCAGCTTTTAATTACAATTGTGCCTTCTATTCTCCAACTTGTCTTTAGGGAGCTATCTCCGACTGTGACAGGACAGCAGGTGTTTACAGAGATGATGACGCACTGGAGAAGGACAAACATTGTCTTGACAACGGCGAACAGCTGGTCTAGAGAGCGGCACCTGTGCACCCGCCTAGCGATATGTCGGCCCTCTCAGGTACAAAACCTCAGTCAGGCTTTGATGGCTCAACCGGCGCTGTAAGTGTAAATGCAAACATTAGCAGCGATGGCAGCGTCTGGCGTACATCTATGGGCTTACCAGGGAGAATGTACTAGGGAGGGAGTAGAACAGAGGGGGTTGGGGGGAAACGTACAGTATATTGTTACACTCCTCTTATTCTGCAAGGTCAAACTGTCTTCTGATATCTCTTCTGAGGTGCGTAGACTGCATATATCAACTGACTTGTGACTCCAGATGTCACAGAATCACACTGCAGACAGATGTAATGGCCTGGGTGGAGAGTCTGCTTCATCTACTTGACACTACAGCCTTCATGCAACAAAAGAATGAATCGGCGTGTGTACATGGCCCCTTACATTACATTACCCCTTCTAAAAACCCATAATGTTAAGTGATCGCTGTGGGGGGAGTGTGTGTGGTTTAGCTCTGTGTGTGTGTGTGTGTGTGGAAGGTGTGGTTCACGGGACCTGAACGGTCACGCTGAAACCTGACAATGAATGAATAAATATACGTCTGACTCGGTTTCACCTACAAACTGTGGTACAGAATTGCCCTGTAGGATGCCAATATTTCATTTAAACTGTCATGTTTATCTGATTTTATATATTTTTTTTTAAATCTCTATACCAATTAGTTAAGTAGTAGTCCAAGTAGTTTTGGATCGGATGATAGACAAATAAACACAGACATACAACAAAGCAGCTGTGATTAAAAGGTCCTGTGGTATTTGGTGTCAGCAAATGCATAGAGTCTGAAGACACAATAGTGGAGGTCTCAAAAACAACTCCCACTCCAGTCCATGTCAACTGGTCAAGGCTGAGTAATTACTTAGTGACTGAAAGATGAACTGGTAGCTTGGTACCTCACAGGTTAAGTTTCTTAGCAACAGGAAAGACGGTATGTGTAGGTGTGAGCAGAATGGGTGTAGCAGAGCTATTTGTAGACAATGCAGTTACCAGGGTTGTACTACTCAAGAGATGTGGGTCTTGAGATTCAACAGGAATTTGATTCAATCCTGTCTCGGTCTCCAACAGTGTGGACCCAGGATTTTATTACATAGGTATACCGTACTATAGTAGTAAAACATCTAAATCACATTTGGTAACAAATGATTGGCAGTTAATTAAATTAAATTAGAAAAGTCTCCAGAAACCTGCCTCCATAATTGTTTATATTTTGACCAACTATTCTGGTCTAATCTCTGTCTCAAGACCCTCAAAGTCTTGGGTCTTGCCTTGGACACGATCGGCTTTGGTCCTGGTCATGCCATATGTTGTCTTTACTATAATAGCAGTAAACATTGGAGACTTTATTAGAATACCTAAACGTGGGGGTGGGTCTTTAGGGTCTATTCTTCCTAACTATCATAAATACAGTGCTATGTGTGCCAGATTATAGGTGAAGCACCAGCTGTTATCAAAGCTTCTTGTCTCTCTGGGGTTACCTATTACAGCTGGAATTAACACACATCCTGTATTCCATTTGTGTTTTTGCATCATTTAGCTAAACACACCTGGATATGTCTCTCTGGTGTCCACTTTGAAAACAAATTGCTTACAATTTCTTATTCTTACAAACGTTAATTGCGGTACGTTTCACAAACCTCATTGATATTTGCTTCACCAAACAACCACACAATTTTTACATTAAAGTAGTATAGAGGAAACATTATTCCCCAACTTGTCTTTGCATATATTATATATATATATATACTGTTAGTTTTAGTCAACATATTATAGTAGATAGTAGTATAGATTCACTATACTACAGTACATTTCAGTAGACTCCAATACAGTAAGCTATTTGACACGTGCTGGTTTGTATGGGCCACCAGTAAGATAGCATGAATGTTTCCATATCCTAAATAATTTTGTTTGAAAATGAAAGTGTTTTCATTTTCTCATTTTGCTCAAATGTGTCTCTGACACAACAACTGCACGGTAACGGTTTTAGAGAGGATTTCATTTGATCACAGGATTTTCATTTGAAAACACCTATACATTCCATGGTGACTGTCACTACAGTAGCCTATGAGAGAATTGATTGCGTCTTTTTACACTCTAGTCGGTCCATAAAATGTACCACTTTGTGTCCCATATTTTTTACTTCCAGTTACTTGCATTCATCTCCACTCATCTTGCATGTACATGTATGTTAAGCTAATCTCTACTAACCAACTGTATCTCTCATACCTCCTAGTGTGCCATGGGTAGATAATGGATATACCTTACGCCATGTACTACTGTTACACCAGCTGTGGTTGTAAATACACTTGTGTTCTCAAATACACATTTAACCATATGGATGTGAGAAAATGATTAATTCAGGCAGCATTAGAGAGAGAGAGAGAGAGAGAGAGAGAGAGAGAGAGAGAGAGAGGAGCAACAGAGAGTGATGAAAGAGCAATGGGAAGTGTAGCAGGAGTGTTAAATGGTGTTTACACTATCCCCAGATGTTCTGCTCTCATTGGTACCCTACCTAACCGCCTACGATAAGATTATAAACAGTCAATTGATTTGATTTAAAGGCTATTCCTGGGTAAACTAAATCTAATAATTATATTATAATTATAATTATAATGACTCTAACCTTTTCACAAAACAGTGGGAAAAGGGGAGTATTATAATGGCAAGTCACTTCTCTATTTCCTTACATATCCAGCTGTTAAGTTGTCCTTTTCTCCTCCTGGTTGGTGCCTGCCATCCCCTCTGAACCCAGGAGAGGTCAGGGGTCAAGGTTTGCAGTGTTGGGTCAGGATATGGCCACTGTATTTATGGCCCGTCTGCAGTCTCCCATTTCAAATGTCAACACAAAACGAGGCAGGATTGAGTGTCCAGCGACAAGGGGCATTTTTCAGCACTCCTCTGCCCCACTATTCAAGGTCCAGCCACACTTTTTTTTTTGGCCTGTGAGTGAATCTATCAAGGACACGCAAGTGCACCAAACAAACACGTCTTTGAGAAGATAACATTTTAAAAGGCCATTGCAATAAAATATGGATTTGCTTGAGAAATTGGAAGATGATTAATATTTTACCAGATCTGCCTTTTAAGATGTGTGGTTTTATCCCCTATTCAAGCTCAATATTTGCGGATACAGATTTGAGACAATCATTTAAACATTTCTATGTTTCATGAATAAATAAGTTTAAAGTAATACTCAACTTTTATTAAACCCTCAGCTCTATAGCTTCTTAACCTCAATATAAGATCACGCACACAATAATTCCTCGTTCACAGTATGTGATGAGTTACTATTGACAGATTTTTTTTCTCAAAAGCATGCTTCTAACGTGATATCATAGCTGATCGATATCTCTGATGGTAGTACATATTCTCAAGCTTAACTTGCAATTGCATCTGGAGATCTTTGGTGCTGTGGGTTAATGGTAAAGTGGTTTGTGAGTACCATTAACACTTTCCTCAACTAAATAGACCACGGGATTCTCTCTGCTTAGCAGAGAGCAGAGAAAAAACTAAACAGTTTACTGAGAATGTAAAAACATTTTATTTTACAGTGTTGATTACATAGAGAAAATGATTTTGTTATATTTTTGGAAAAAATAAGCAACGGGACAGAGCTCTTGTCCATCTCCTTCTTTCAATATATAGGCATAACAACTAATAATTTATAATATTGTACAGCTGTATACTGTATACTGCAGTGTTACAATAGATTATAAGCACACTTGATGTTTTGTTGTGAATCCTGCTCTCATTCCATTTGGTCACAACTTATTAATGAAAGATAAAAGTTATTTTTTAATTAGTCACAATAATTATGGGGAATACAATACAGTTATGAATACTCTACAGGTTCATTTCAGCCAATAAAGTAAAGTGGGTTTGCAGCAGCTACTCTGACCTAATATTTGTTTAGACCATTAATAAAGGAAAAAGAATCGGAGCTGGATGTAGATGTCTCCATGGATACCCAACCCTGTGTATGCGGTTAGTGTGTGCTTTTGTATGCGTTCGTGTGTAGAAACAATCCCTTACTTAGTAAAATAGCAGTTATTGGCGGTGACCGAAGAGTTTAGCAGGGTCTATTTCAGCGCCCCCCACCCCCCCGCCCCTCTCTCCCGCAGGCTGTTCTGATTAGTGACAGTAAAAATTGGCTTTCTGTCTGGTCATAGAATGATCTGTTCACATTCGGTGCATTAGGTTTTACATCACCGTGAGGCCGGGTACATTTAGCATTTCAAACTTCTTCCCTGGACCCAGTGAGGGATGATAGAGGTAGCCCAGGCTGGCGAGGCATACTCTGGCTGATGGATGGAGAGACAACAGGCCCAGGATTGATACACTGACTCACGCTGAATTTTCCCCTTCTTTATGTTGAGCTACAAAAACACTTCACTGTTTACTGTCACTCTCATAAAGTATTTCCAAATTTCACACAGCCACTCTAAATAAAATATCCCTATATCATTCTTTATGTGGTGTCTTTTTTCTCCCCTAAGAAGAGTCTGAAGGAGCTTCACAGGCGATGTGCTTCTACAGTACAGTTTATGCAAATAGGACATGCCTTTCCTGGAGAGAGCAACCACAACAAATGTATTCTGTCTGAAGACAATCAAACTATAGTTTCTTCTTCCCTGGTGAAAAAGCCTTACCCTGCATCTTAGCTGAAAATGAATCTATCTAATGTCCACCATTGGTTATTATCTTACACATTCTGTGTTTTGAGATATAATAACAACATCAGCTATTATGTTAATCTTGTGTTCAATGGGATAGCCTGTGTCACTTGAGAATATCTTCATCCCAGTGAGGTAGTCTGTCTGTTGACTGTCTGAAATATGCTTTAAGTTATTGCTGTATTATATGTTGTTAAGGGATGTTGTGTATGTTGCTGTAAGAAGCAAGAATCTCAAAAGAAATTGGTTCATTTAGAGGGCAGAACCTCTTAAGACCAACATCAACGCCCACATAATCAGTTGTTAATGCAGGCTACTGTTAAGCAAGCTACCATTCCCATTAAGTTCCATGTCTGTAATGATCACACAGAGACAATCCAGTTTCACCTTGTTGTCAGGAGCCGTTTGTCGGAGGGGGGTCCTGTCACAGTGTCTGTGGCAATCAAATTAGATTTAGAGCCACTCTTGATAGCCAACAGTGTGTAGTGATCTTGAGCGTTGAAAAGGAACAGACTCATTTTGTTCAAGTAGATTTATAAAATTATCTCTTCATGTTGGTGGCTTTCTGCTTTATTTAATCCTTTTGAAATCATGACAACTACCACATGACTCTTTCTGAGATAGGAATAGAAAGACACTGAGTGGATTGTGTGCCTTGAAATTCTAGGCTGGGTGCCAAGGAATCAGTCACGGTCATTAGTGCGTCTGTTTTGCTTCTGCTACTAATCAACAGGTTGTTTTCATGAAAAAGGGCCACAGCCACCCCAGCTGGATTTCCCTGATTCACCTGATTCTCTGTGTCTGCGTGTGTTGTTGTTTTATTATAGACCAGTATAATGCATTTATACGTTACCATGTTGTCTATACATGTCACGATTGCCGTGCACAGGCCCGTGCACGCTCCGTGCCTCCCGTCCTGGCTGCGCACCTGCGGGGGATTAGCCCCACACAGGCGCACCTCCTTAGTTGATTATGGACTCTATTTAGTTTCATTGTCTGCTTTTCTGTTAAGCTTACCTAGCTGTACGTTGTGTTGCTCCTGTGTGAATTAAACTACGCTTTATAGCGTACACCGTTGCTTCGTCTGCCCTCGTGTTTTCCTCTGGCTCGCGCCTACACTCGCCACTCCACAACGCTTGTTACAATACAGTACTTTTAAATTGGGCATGCCTTCAAATGGCCCCACCTGTGGTGAATGACTTACCAAGCCTTTTAACATACAGAAAGGTAAAATCATCTCTCATGAAATGACAATCAACCGTGAATGGTCCCTGACAGTGTGACCATATAGTACAGTACATTAGCCTCCAGCACTTTGGCAGCCCTGCGTGCCTCAGTAATAACACCCCCTATGACTGCCATTGTCTGGGATCTCGAACAGGTGTTGTAATACAGCAACTGCAATTCGCAGTAAGTGGACCGGGTCTAATCTACTCTGCTGTGTGTAATGTTGTTCAAATGACTAGCGAGCGCCAGAGCATGCTAGCATCCCGTTGACCCGCCTGTGGCAAAGTTCTAGAACAATAAAAATGACAATAAATGTTAATACTTTCACTTATCTCCCCTTAAGTCTAACCTCTCGTCGGGGGTCATTTCCCTTACGAATGTGAAGCGCGGCGCCCGAAGGACTTGGTCTGTGCCTCCGTTCGGGCCGGGTGGCCGGGGCTGGCTGGTCACAATGTGATTATGGGGGGGCGCGGCGTGTGCTGGAGGCTGCTGTGGGCAGACGTCTGGCCGGGACCAAGCCGAACCCAGAGAGCCGCCTGGAGGGAGCAGGCCATGAAAGCACTGCTCAGAGTAATTAGAGACAGACCACTGGTCAGGTCTGGGTTTGGAGCACACACCCACTAACCGCAGTCTTCAAGCACAGATACAATATACAATAAAAAGATACAATACTGCGTGTTGTGGAGGATTAACATGGGTTCACACTGATAATAATGATTTAAGAACACGTATAAGTGGAAAGGTGGAATAACAGTGGAGCATAATACCTGAAAGTGCTTGTTATGTACCCTTCACCAACGGTTCATCCGTGGCCTCTTTCTCACCCCAAGTTGCGTCAGTGTGAATGTTGGTAAAGGAGGCGTTAAGCTGATTCATGCTGGCATATATGAAGCCAGCAAGAGGGTGGGAGAGATGAAAATAGGGAGGTCCCTAAACTGAGGCTAAAGTACTGTGCCAATACTGGCCATAAAACTAAAATGACAAGGGGCACAAAGCCATGAATTCAGAATGTGACGGTGGCATCGAATGCAGTGTGGCAGGCACCGTGTCCAAACAAACCGCAAGCCAAGTCTCAGTATGGCTGCAATGACACAAAAGGCAAAGTGAAACAGAGAAAAACCGTATTTGTCATCTATTTGGCAAATGGATGGAACCCAACTACAAAGCATTTCATTTCTACTTTTAAAAGATGTCCACCAAATTGCCCCTACCTAGTGTGCTACTGTTTGATCTATTCAACAACAGCATATACAGTATGTGGCTTCTTACATTTGAGCTTTTATTACAATAGTAAAGAAGAGTGAACTCGTCTTGTTTGGGGTATATGACTGCATGTGCTTAGGTTCATTTAACAGCATGTAGTGGCAAAGCATCTCTCCTCATCATTAGAGTGGCGAGGTTAGCTGAGAGCAGCTGACAAGCTACACAAATAGAAACGTTGAAACCTCTACTGCTGGCCTTGTTGCAATGTAATTGGTCTATTCAACTATTCGACAAAGACTATACCGATGTACAGCCAACATAAAGTTAAAGTGATAATTCACAGTAAGTTACCTGAATAACCACGAAGGGCAGGAGCTAAAGTGCACAAATCTGTGTGGCGTTCCTTTTGTGTGTTAAATGACTCTGAACAATGATGTACTTGACATCACTACACTTTCCTTAGTATTCCTTCTTAGCGTAGCCTGTCTCCAGAGAGAAACACCTGAGGTAATCTGATGATGAAGCGCATATAGATTGAGGTCGCTGTTGATGGAGCAGCGCAGGGGGAGTGTGATTAGGAGGTCCCTCCAACAGCCTGACTTCACAACAAAATCTACTGAAACCTCCTACAAGCCTACAGGGGAGACAGAGAAATACTGCCTGCCAGGAAAAGACAATGGAAAATAGCCCTAAGAGGATTCTGTCATCGGGCTGTAGCTCACTTTGATATTTTGTCTTTCTTGCAGAGGTTGAAACATTTTTTTCTGTTGTCTGTTGACTTTACTCTAAGAATATTGACCTGCGAGAGCACTTTTCAAGATGCTTTGAAAGAAAGCAATTGGCCACATTCTTTGTTTTTGTTTTTGTACCGTGTATGTACGCTGTTGAAAACCTCAATGTTAGTGAATTATTATCTATGGAACAAAGATAAGTGACCATAATTAGTGAATCAAGGCAACTGGGTAGACCTCCTCAACAGGACACTTATGACTCATTTATTTGAGGAGGGGCTAATTATCCTAATTAACCCTGAACACCTGTTTGGTGTGCAGGGGAGTATCACACTCTTAATCTTTCTAATAAAAAAACAGCATTCATAGTAACATCCAGGGGCTGCCGTCGGGATTCGGCCCTCTGCCCCTCCCGTTGGGTATCGTGGGGTCTACCAGCTTCTAGCGCACCCCAGCTCCTCACTTGGACACAGTTATGCCCTTATTGGGTCGTCTGTGGCACCTGTGAGGAGGGTACAAGTTCGGGGGGTTTGGGGATATCCGGGTGACATTGTAGAGTTGGTATTGCTTGTCTGGCCTACTGTGAGCCAGAGGCTTGTTATTTATAAAACGCCGAGCTGTGACTCAGGTTCGTCATCTCATTACGAGTGTTTCTTTGTTTTTCCTATGTCTTCGTGTCTCGTTCCGTTCGCGCCCACACTCAAACACACACTACACTCATTTACTATAATGACTTAAACACTCAAAGATGTTATGGATTCTATACTATCTATTGTGATGCATACAATTCACTGCACAGTTGTACTTGCACTATGAGTGAAGTGAAAGGGGGCGAGCAGACCATCTACAGCACCAGCAGGATTCCAGGAGGATCAAATATCTTGATGTACACAATAATCCACAGTGTAATATTTCAATTTTTTAATCTTTTACAGAGTCCAGATGGGCGCAAGTGCATTTGTTATTTAAACAACGTGGGCGTCTGACAACTGCGTCAGTCTGAAACTAGCAAAGACACCTGCGTCGCGCTTGCTGCCACTTGGCACTAGGTAAGATAGGACCTCAATGTTAATTAGCCAGCTTCTACTGGCTTCCATTGTCATATACAATAATAGTAAACTTGAAATTGTGATGCAGAAACTGGCTCATACTCATAACGTATACTTAAATTACAGAAATTATTAAACCATGTACAGTAGGCCTAATCAGATATGTTTAATTTATAACTTCTCTCCGTGTGCATGTTCAGTTACTGGCCAGCTTTGTTAGAAAGTTTCCAGTGAAAGAAAACGAGAGTAAAACATTTTCCATGCTGTAACTTTTAGTACAAGTAGCGAAACACCTCAAATTTCTGTCACCGAGAGTAGAGTGGCGTGATGCTCAGTGATTGAGAGGAGCTTATTCAAAACACCTAAACCGACTAAAGCATCTAAAAATATCAGGTTTCCCAAGTTACACTATTTCTCCTCCGTCTGTCTCTCTGTTACTTTTCCGCTTGCTCAGAACCTGTAAAGGAGGACAAGCCCAGTGCAGCCATTTATTTTGAAATGAGCATGACACGCAGACACTCCCTGGTGTTAATTTACATCCCAGAATACCTGACCCACGCGTCTTGAGCCATAACAAATGAATGATATCCTGTTGTTTTCTTCTCGTGTCTTTTGAGGCCTACTGAGCACAGCGCTAATGCTGTTAATACGACACTGCGCAGCAGGAGGAAGATGGCAAGAGAATCCCAACTTGCCAGCATAAATTTGAAATCCATAAACAATCCATCCGGAAGCTGAGAGACATACTGTTGTCCTGACGCCAAGCCCAGTCATACCCTTGAAAAGTAAAGGGGTAGACAGCAATTTATTCCCAAAGTTGTAGTTGGTTCTCTTTCGTCTCTGCTGGCTCTGTTGACTTAGGCATTACCTTGAATTGCAAACGTCCAGCGCTAATATAGCGTATAATGTGACACTAAATATGCAGGTCCGTACAGCACAACACCTGATTTCACATATGAGTGTCAAAGTGCCATCTGTGGGCTCACCTGGTGACCCTGGTCTGTTGTCACCGCGCAAAAACAACGGAGGAGGCAGCAGTGAGAAAAGGGTGTTGGGGTGTGGGGGTGGGGGTGTGTGTGTGGGGGTGGGGGGGGGTGGGGGGGGGGTGGAGGTCATCTCATTGATCTGAATATGTTCAGGTGTGCAGTGATGGTTCAAGTTTCCAAGGTAAATCTAATAATGGCCAGAGAAAGAACATATAAAACCTTAGCAGCGCTCCTCCAGAAATTGGCACCACCTCGCCTCTATTCTAATTTGTTTTAGGTGGAGACATGCAGAGAGGTTTCACTCACGTCTGCTTCAGCGGTGATTTCAATCTAAACTATGATGGCAGCATATTGCATCTCATTATGGTCTTCAGATAGTAACAGGCAGAGGCACGTTTGTTTTAGATATTTCCAGTCCAGACTTTAACATGCAAATTTAAATATATAATTAATCGGTTCTTCTGCTAAGTGTTTGTTCCTGTAAAAAAAAAAAAAAAAGAAGATAATAGAAAGAAGGAGAGGCAGGAACTGAGCAAACACAGTAGAAGAGGAACACTTTTATGTGTGTGCATGTGATTGTATATTTTTGCGTGCCTGTGTATGCATTTGGAATGAAGACACATTTGCCACTGCAGTCCCATTCTGTTACAGTGGAACGTCACTGCAGATGGATGTCTCAAAGTCTGCTGTGCTTCAGTGAGCACACCAGTTCACCTCCTAATGCAGATGCTTAACGCAGATAAGCTTTTGCAGCTCTCTGGTTAAAGTGATACTGAACTTGAGGAAAACCCTTGACTCTGTAGCATCCTTACCTTGTGATATCTATATCTATTGTCGTCATGTTTTTCCCAACCTCTATCTGTTTCCACTGTATCTCAAAGACGCACTTCTAAACCGTACTTCTGAGTCTATGTCACTGTTCGAGCTCCTCCTGGGAAGATTTTTACAAGATTGGTTGGTACAATTGCTCGTCCGCCAGTTTAGGTACAATCAAATTCAGGTTAAAAGTCAGATGCTGTTTCCAAACAGAATATTTCATCACGGACATCAGCATGTGGATGTAAACAAGTAGTAAAGCTCAATACCACTTTAACAGTCAAATTCTTCGCATACATACAGTATGCTCCCAGTAATGGCCTGGCTGCATTCTGTTTTGAATGCTGGTTTCCTGCAGAAAGGGCATTTGACAGTAGAAGGCAAATATCACAGGTTTTTCAGACCTTATCTGTGTGTGTGTGTGTGTCTGTGTGTGTGTGGGTGTGTGTGTGTATGCAAAATATCTCAGTCTCATTGCCATCACCACTCAGTGTTTCTTGACAGCAGGGATTTTACACTATTCCCTCACGTAGTGATTTGATGACAGTTTGCTGGTAACCAAATGGAGTTTTCTCTAGTTCAGTGCTGGCAAACATTGACTAATGTTTGGCCCACGCCCCACACACACTTTTATATGAAGTTGGACTTGTTAAAGGTCACTGAGAGGATTCCAAACCTATAATCTGGTGCAAATAGAGAGAGAGGGAGAGAGAGAAAAAGCTTCTTCTTTGTTCCCAAATGTGCTTTCTGTCACCACGCCTGCTCCTCGCCTGCCAGCCAAGAGCGCTCCAAGCGGGCAGGCCTCCAGCCCCAGCTGTGGCCACTGCTCGGGAACACGCGTCACACCTGGTTTGCATGATGCTCGTGTTGGGGTGACCTCCTGGTCTCTAGGCAACGTGCTCGTCTCATGGCTGGCAGCCCCCAGAGAGGCTAAAGTGTAGGCCTATACATGCTGCCGCTGTGTGTGTGTGTGTGTGTGTGTGTGTGTGTGTGCACGAGCATTGTGCATGCGTGTGCACGTCGTCTGTCCCTGTATGTATCTGCCACGCATACTTGTGCACACACACTCATGTTTATACTCAAAATATGCTCAATACTCGTGTTATACTCAATGCGGGGGTCTCGAGTTCCTCTTTGAGGTGCAACAAAATGTGAGTATTTTTTATTTTATTTTTATATTTTATTTATTTTTTTATCTAGGCTAGTGTAGTTTTATCATATAAAATAGAAATAAATTTTTTTCAGTGGTGTTTTCTGTTGATGCAGCAAAAATAAGAGGTCCCTAGCTCATGACGGTTGCATATATCTGTTTTCATGCAATACTGTCCTACGAAACAGACCCCTCCACCTTCACCCCCCAAACACACACGCACACACACACACGCACACGCACACGCACACACACACATACACACACCGAACTACAAGACTAATCTCCTATTTTTGGTCTCTAATGGAAAGGATTCAGCTGAGCAGCTCTGAGGAAAAGAGAGTGTGCCATAGTGAAAAGAACAGTATGTTTATAGGAGGACAAAGATTTTAAAAGGACACAAAGGGAAGAATAGAGCTTGTATGTCAGGAGATCATGTAGGAATGGAAGTGGAGAGAAAGGAGGAGCAAAGAGCAAGTGACAATGACTCAGACAGAGAGAGAGAGAGAGAGAGAGA
>JAOEHI010051811.1:0-14819 GCA_025447815.1 Percopsis transmontana | reverse complement strand
GGCCCCTAATGCCAAGTGTACACTACACCCCTATACGCGTCCTTGTAAAGGGCCCCTAATGCCAAGTGTACACTACACCCCTATACGCGTCCTTGTAAAGGGCCCCTAATGCCAAGTGTACACTACAACCCTATACGCGTCCTTATAATCAAATAGTTGTGACTCAGCTAAGTCAGTTGGGTTCAGGATAGAATCCAATAAGCTGTTTTGGGTGGAAAACCGCTTATTGGTTGTATTTGCTAATATTTTAGTCTTGCCAGGTTATGCAGTAATGATAGGTGAGAGTGTGCTCAGCTGCTTTCAAGCAGGTGCTTGGAATACGTGACTGTTGCAGTATGACAGGTGCCAGAGGTAGCAGACATATCCCCTTGCCGTCATGAATATACATGGCCCACGGACTGGCCATTATCAGTTCAGCCAATAAGGATGTTGCAATGCTGCCAACTTCTCCCTATTACGTCTTTAAATAGCCAGACATGCCTTGGAACATTCTTCACATGAGAAATAAATTGAGTTAGCGTTACACTGAAAGTGAATTAGCAGCCTCACTGGCCAAGATAAACGTATTATTATTATTAAGTAGTGTTGCTAATATGTTTTCTTTTACTATTTTTTTTCTAGTTTCTTGGCCGGTCTGAGACAATGTTTTCCGTCTGGGGAGAGAGAGTTTGCAGAACATAAAACAGCCTTTGTGTTTTGTGCCAACCGCATGGCACAAAACACAGCTGCAAACCTACCAACCCGGTGCCTCGGCTTGTGTGCTTTCTTCTTCTTTTTCCTGCAAACTAATCTGAGGAATAGGGGATGTGGCGGAGGGAAGGGATTGCGCTCCCCGCTGGGCTCTTAAGTATGAATATCTTTGATGTCCAGGAAAGTGTACCTGCTCTTCTAACACCTGCTCTGCTAGCTGCACCTGCCCAGCCGTGCCTCTGTGTTATTAGTGCTGAAAGGAGCTCAATTCTGTATCGCAAGCGGCCCAAGGAGCCTCCGCCTTCTTCTGTCCAAGTTGCTTGAGTGAAGTTCCATACCATGGTTCCACGGTGGAGCCTTTGTAGAGTGGTAGTTGCCCACTATGAAAGAGAGAAGATGAACTGCTTTATAGAAATGTCTGCGTGGAAACCTTCAGTGTCACTTCCTACTGATGCTGTCAAACAAGAGTCAGTTATCTCAGCCAGTATAGAGGACGAGACTACAGAAGCACATGAGTGAGTTATTATAGTTCTAGTGAGTTACATATTAACCCTGTAAAGGTGTCCTTAAACAAGACACTATACTGTACTGCAGCCCTTCTCCTACCAGCTCTATATGCCTTTAAGTCCCCAACCACAGGATTAAAGGAAGGATTAAAAAGATTTCCAAATAAGAAAGCACCCGTATATGCATCATTAATGGTACATTAGTGTAATTCATTGTGATGTGCGCTTTTCAAAGACCTACTGTGTCTCGTGCTTTTAAAGCTCGCCTGAGATAAATAGCCAAGATTGACATAGATAACTGGTTCTAAGAGAAAATTATATACTATATAGTTCTCTCTAGAGATTAACCGGCATTTAGATGTTTAAAAGTTGTATGATAGGAGTTTGGAAGAGGGAGAATTTAGGATGTCAAAGATGGCAGCTGTGCGCTATCAGCTATAAAATGAACACATTTTCCACTCCACTCAGTTCGCGGTTACACTCAAACACATGGATCCGTTTAGATTTACTGGCAAATGAATAGGCTACTACTGGGTCAATTGATGGTATTTGCTCCATTTACGCTAACCTAGAGGCATTAGTCAAGTTGTCGATGTCATTTTTGCTGGCAGGCTTCTGAATGTAGCGGCAGGGGGGCTTTGATAAGATGGCAGTGCTCCAGTTAAAGCTTCGGTGTGAACACAGATCAATAAGCGCTGCCAGGCGTTGATACACTGGGTTTGTTGGCAGGCAGAGCCCTCCGAGAAATATAGCAGCTGTCTATTTCGTTCAACGGCAACACTGGCTACAGTACATTTAAAGATGCACTGCACTTCCAGATTTTGGAATATTCCTGCTAAGGTGTTTAGATGGCTAGTTAATATTTTCTGTTAATATGAAACCATGCATTAGCCCAATTAGCTTAAAACACACGGCCACGCCTCCACTCAAGCCACGCCTCCACTCAAGCCACGCCTCCACTCAAGCCACGCCTCCACTCAGGCCACGCCTCCACTCAGACCACCTCTAATGCCACCAACCAGTCTGTTGTATTGGTTTTTTAGATGCTCACGCATTGATTGATGAGGATCTTGATGGGTTAAGCCCAGCTCCTCCAACCATTCAGCTGGGATTTGATTTGAGGTTTGTGCTACGGAGTCCGTCTCCTTCTCCTCACCCTGAGGGCCTCCGCCTCGTTCTAATTAAATCTTTAACAATCCGCTAATGCCACTCAATACCCTGCTTGTGTGCACTGTCTAAGCCACACAGCCGCCTTCCATTCAGTCAAGCTTGTGAGATAGGACCAGAGGAGACCATGTAGAGGTGATTCTGCCCTTTAAGAGACACCACACAAGGGACGTACCTGATTGCATGTGTGGGGATGTGGGAAGGAGAACTGGGCTTTAAGAATTTTGCCCCATATTGAGACGAGAAGTGTATCATTAATTGGGGACTAGCCCTTTTTATTCCACTCTGTAGTAGGACATGACTACACGTGTGACTAGATGTTGGTGATACTGATTGTGCAGTACACTAACATGAGGTCGTCTCATTACTAGTTTGGAAGCTATCCCAGTCATTGAGGAGGTGTAAATCCTGCACACTGCATGTGTGAAGGTGTGTGTGTAGCGGATGGACTATTTAGTGTTCCGTGTGTGTCTGTGTGTGTGTGTGTGTGTGTAGTGGACAAAGGTCAGCGCGATCGGCCCTTTTTATTAATTTAATGACATCCATTAACAGCTCCGGTCTGTTTGGACCTAATAGCATCAAATCCCAATAAAAAATACATGCTTATGCACTCTTGAGATTGAAATGTATGCTAGCTAGGGCCTTTATTGTGGACTTTTATAAACGCGGTAGTTAGACAAACTTATCAATGCTCACAGGGTGCTGTACTGATAGTGGATGTGAGAGAGTTGGCTTGCTCCAATGGGAGAAGAAATTACATGCATAAAAACTCTGTACAACGTACATTTAGGAAGGGGGTTTTCATTTTAAGGGATTCAGTCCTGTTTATGATGTTTATTATGCTTAGAGTTTCAGAAAAAGTGTTGAGCATAAATATGCGTTTGGTGGCTTATCGCTGGCTTGGACTGAATGATGTAGCATCTAGTTGCTTATTCCTGAGTTACAGGGTTGTAACACAACCACAGTATATGATAATCTGTGAAAATGTCCAGAGCCAACACTAAAAAGACACTGCCATCGTCACAACTTACCCCACTTTACATTCACTACATAACTGAAACACATCTCAAAATGTGCATATGTATTAAATTACTTATTTTACAGCCGCTCTGTTTCTTATTGGATCCAGAGATAATGGTATTGGCTAGATTAGAGGCCTCTTCAGACACTACTTTTTGAGCTGTACAATTATTCTCCCTGTTCGACACGTTTTCCATGATTAATAATTCCATCGAGGGAGATTGTTTTCCCCCTTACTCTCCCACTCTCTCCCACTATCCCCTTCATCCTCTGCTCTGTGACTTGACAACCGTTCCACGTGGAGACAAGGAGAACATAGTCGCTTCTTTCCTTGAAGTCGCCGCCCAATTTGATCTAATTTATAGTTTGGCCACAGTTGATTTCATTTGAACAAAGGGGCAGGCATGCGTTAGGAAGAGGATTGTACTGTAATTATAATGTGGAGTTGATATTTTATCATTTGGCTGTAGTTGAACATAGTAGGCCTAATTATATAAAACTTTATCAAAAAGTAAAGTTTTGAGTATTTTTCTTGCATGCTGTATATGGTGTCAGATACTGTCATTCAAACCAAAGTAAGATACATTATACAGTAGCTTCTGCTTCATTATAACATTATAACAGGAATAAAAAATTAGTTATGGAAACATTTCAAAATACTTAGCCAGTTTATGATGCTGGCTGGCTGCACACATGATAAGATATGAATATGGTTTAAGTTCCATCATCCTAATGTTACTAATGCCTGCGTGATGTGAGGTAGACACATCACTTGTACTTGTACTGTCTAAAGTAACACAGTACAAGTACATCTTTGAGAGCCTGTAATGTAGAGTGTTCTTTGCAATCCACTACATAGAAAAGTGTATTTCACCCTTCTTGGTATTTTTCACAACTCTCCATGAAGGGTAAATGTTTTGGTGTAGCTTATCCTTCAATGGTCTCAGAGAAGCTGTGATCCACTGTAAAGCATATTATAATGGCATGGGGATGGGGAGTGGATGCATAATGCATGAGTGTGTTATTGTCCCCAGGAAACCAGAGTTAATAAATACACGGCTGGTTTTAGAGGCTAATATTGAATGACGACAGTCTTGAGAGATGCCCGCCGTAAGTGCTTCGCGTCCTGAACCCCCCTCAATATTACGTTTTACAGCCAATTGAAGATGTTGCTAAAAATAGCATGTCATGGGTCCGGGTTCAGACAAACACAAGGTCCACCTGAGGGGTAATGCATTTATGAAGTGGAGGATAGGTCAAATAAATGAACTTACAACTTGCGTTGTAACAAATGTTTTCCACGGTCGTTTTTACAAAAGCGATTTTAACATTAACAGCTTCTGCCCCTTCTCTCTCATGCCCTGTCTTACCAAAGTATGTTTTATTAAAATCACATAGAGCTTGAAAGGGGTTCGCCAAGCATGAATAAGCTTGGCTTGTGGCAACAGCTTCTTTCGTGAAACATGCAATTAGTCCAGCTCAATGAAGCCTGCTATTATGCTTCCAATGATCGCTGTTCCACAATGTCTCACTAAAAGCAAAAGCTTGTCGAAACACCCAAGACGAGACCCATTAGCCCTGAAGCATTGCATAATCCAGGTCAGGACTCAAACAGTGTAAAGCGTAATTATCAGTGCATTCACAGGATTCGACATGTGTACACGTATATGTTGCACAGGTGACTGCTGCTGTTCCAGTGCATTTAATCCAATATCTTCTTTGGTTGGACTGTTGTTCCGCCAAAGCACAACATAGGGGAAAGTGGTTTTACTATCTGCATTCCTGCATTATATCCCCTACCTGCATTATATTAAAAGCAGGTAGGGGTTAGAAATCGTGCTCAGGGGTGCTTGCAGGTAGGTCGGCCCTAGACCTCTTGGCTGGGACTGCCCACTCCTAATCGCTAAGGTATCCTGGCGGCTCGTCAACTGTTGTGGAATCTGCCCCCCTGATGGACGGTGGCGCGTTTGGCTGACAGACATATTGTCTGCGGGGCGTCGATAGGGTTGGTCTTGGACGGAGAGCCTGGCAGGCAATTGGTGCAATCGGTGGGGTGACAGAGTGTCCATTTTCCCCTTGACTGGTCTTTATATCTGTCCTGCCGCGTGCTCGATCACTCCTATCGATCCCGCAAGCCCTGTGACACCACCATACCATCACTGCCCCCTGCTGGCCATAAAGCACTGCCATGCACACGGGGGCGTTCGCTGCAACCACAGGTCCCGCTGCTGTCTGCAGGGACGTCTGCGTGAGCTGTGGTTTTAAAGCCTAACATCCCTGAACGTCCCGGCTGAGCCTGCTGTGTGGGGCTCATCTCAGCGGCTGTAAAATAAGCAGAGATTGAGCTCCGTTAATGCAGCGCTGATAAGAGTGTTTGTTGACCTTCACTTTGCCTGCTGGTGGAAGCCCCCCCCCCGCATCCCAACTCACATAAATCTGATGCAAGAGGCTAAACAGCGAGAGGGGGCTGGTGAGGAGGAAGAGAAGGTGTCTTGCTTCGGTGGTGGGGGGGTAGGTGGGGGTAGGTGGGAGGGCCAACCATGCATCACCAGGGACAGGTCATTTGAACAGTGCAATGCCGCTGCGTCTGAGTGTTCCTGAGATTAGAGAGGCTAATAATTTCTCAGGGCCATGCTTTATGTTAATGTGACAGGCTGCGCTGTATATTTCTGCTGAGGTGCCTCCTTTGTGGCGCTTAATTTTGCTTTAATGGAACTGTTGTGTTAGTATCAGCAGCCGGCACCGAGATTTAGACCCGCTCGGAATTAACCGCTTTTATTGCAGAGGACGTCCTCTGATTATTTATGGTATGTCTGTGGACATCACCAAGGACATGTCAAACCAAACAAACTCTCCAAATAAAAAAGGAATATCGTTTTGGAGAAGGGTTGGTCTGCTCCTCAGCTGGCTTTGGCTTGAGGGGTGTAAAAAGAAATGTAAAATAGTTTCTGGAAGATCCTGTCTGCCCAGCCTGGTTGCTCAACAGCTGCATGTAACAGGCAGACCCCCTATGGTGACACTGCTCCTGTCAGAACATATAGGGGGGGATGACAACATGGCTTCTGTCTGAATTGCTAATCAGCGGCACACATTAGAGCTGTGTTCGCTAACAGTGGGGGTGCTATTTCCCCCCACCTCTCCTCTGTAGAGCAACATACAGGGAAAACGGCACAGAACAACAGCTGTACATTTTGTAAATGAGCCTTTCTATAAATCAGCTTCGTCAATTTGCTTAGGCGTGGCGTGCACCTGTTTTCCCAAAAGCTCCCCCACTTCCACAAATGCCCAGATGTTCAGAGAACTACTTGGACAATTAAAAAATCAAAACTAAATTAGCATTGGGCAAAAGACTACAGAGAGTACTGCTATTGCAGCTTCTTCCAAGGGAAATAAAGAAGAGCTTAATTATATAATGGAAAATCATAAATGCTACCGCAGTTTCTGGGAGATTCTGTGCCCTTACATTTTAAGTGGGCCTCCCAAATCGATGCCTTTCTGAACGATACAAACTTTAGAAAAAACAATCGAATGTATTTGGAAAGTATATTTTTTGCATTTTAAATAATTAAAGTACTTTCTCATTTGCGAATTCATTTTAAAGGCTAAATTTGAGGCCGTTTCTATGTAAGGTGCTTTTTTCAGATTTTTCATGTGCATTTATTGATGACTGGCCTTTTTCACGACTCAACTGATCACAATTTGATCGGCAGTTAGTGGAACAAGTGGGACAGAGACCTTCCCGGTTACCAAGACCATCCTTGTAGAACAGAGTCACAGCGGGGTTAACACCCTGCCTAGCAGTTGTACAACAAGGTCTTATTTTATGAGCTGTCATCTTATTTTAACCTTGACAGTTCCCTGTACTCTTTCTGGGTATATCACAATTAAAATGTGTTCTCTCCAGAACACTATAGAAATAGTTCAGGTCATTTGCTGAGGTGACTCCGAGCATAAATCACCAGCACCCCTGTGACCCCATTTGACTCTGATAACCTTGTCGGGGAGTATTAATGTGTTTTCCTGTCCTAGAGTTGTTTATTAAAGCATTTTTAGGGAACATGGTTGTTAGATGTGTAAAAACGATGGAAGGTTTCTACCATGAGAAGAAGGCTACAGTAGGCACAGCATAAGCATTATCATAACATTGGTTAGCATATTCATAGCTGTTACAGACATACAAAAATGCCTTTGTTAATACACATTTCTGTTATGACGCGAATGCAGAGCAATAAGGACAAGTTACAAAAAGCCTAGGCCTTTTCTTGAAATTTGATATGCGTGGACGGTCTCGAGATGTCACTAATAGGACCAGGTTTAATGTATTACATCTCATCTAATCTTTCTTTTTTCTTTTGAAATACTGAACTGGGGTTTGGGAACCAATTTAATATTTCATTGAGATGGTAAAGAGACTCAGAAGTACTGCGTTTCATTTTTCATTCATGAATCTGGCTACCCAATGTCCCCATTTTTCTCTGTCCAAACTCAAAGTGGTTATTGTATTACCAGCTATGAATAATTCATCGTACAGCATTAATAATGTAGTGGTAATGATAATATATAAAACACCTAAATAGTCATCGCTGTATGTACTTATATCTTGCTTATCTTAAGTGCCAACTGGCATTTAGACTTAATTCATCTGTGACAATTCTATATAATAAATAGAATGATTCATAAATGCATTTGCATTGGCCCCATTAAAGAAACTGACAAGTCTGACAAGTCTGCAGTCTTAACATTTCCAAACCTGTGACCTACATTTAAAGACCTCGAAATAGTTCAGATATGATTTTAATCAAACTTTGAATATATAGGCTTTCATCCATCTATCTGTACCTCAATATTAAGTCCTCACTCTGAAGTTTCCATCAATAAACCCCTCAGTTGTATTCATCTGCCACTGACTCCTATTGTTTTTCAAAAACATACTTCTAATGTATTTATAAAGCTGATGTATTCTCAAGTTACTCCATTTTGTTGTATAGTGTGTATAGTACATCAATTATTTTTTTTAAATCCAATAGTGGATGAGAATGATGATCCAGTTCAGGTGCAAAAATGATACAAAAATACATGATGCATATGTCAACTTACAGTGAGTTCAATTGCAGGCTACAGAAGCTACAGAGTCGAGGGTTTCACAAAAGTTAATTTCGGTGTTAATTTATTCAAATGAGGCAGATTAGGAATAAGTTGATGTGCTCTGAGGTGATGGAAAAGTGTTGTATGTCGACAGCTGGACAAATATGAATTGATAACGAGCCATGGGATAAAAAGCATCGCCCTTCTACTGTATATTGACTCTATAGAACAGGGCCTGTAAACCGCTCTTTCATCTGCATTTACCATAACCTTGTCTGAGGCCTCCTACATTCACCCCCCGCCCTCGCTCTCTTTCCCCCTCCCATAGATATCCAATCACTCTCGCCCAGTGCCAACCCGCCAGTATTTTCAGTGCAACGTCACGATAAAGGTCAGTGGAGCTCAGGCGGTTTCATTAGCTGCTCGACCAACACTGCCTGTTTAATCTGAATACATGGAGAAGTCATTCTAGGGGGCCACCCCTGGTTTGTCCCTTTTAAACGCCGTTTTGTTTGAATTCATAAGCAAATGCCTGTTCAGGAAAACACATTCAACAGTGACTTAATGCAAAATGCAAGTGGTGGCCGTTTCTTTATCTCTAGTGTAGTCCGCACACAGTAGAGCGTTTGCAGTTGCAGCAGGGTGAAAGTATTTATGTGGCAAATGGCTCTAAACATCAATTTGATTCTGTGGTCTTTATCAGTGGACAACAGATCATATGGAGACATGGTCTTAGTGTCCCAGTCTGGGAGGGCACGTAGTGTTATGGCTATGTATAAAACAGACGCTTCATGGCTACATAAAGGAGGGTGTTGTACTGTAGCGTTACATAAAATCACACTGTCCCACCCTGCAGATGACATGCACACAAACATGTGATTAACGCATTAAAGGTTTAATCTGTGGCATTCACCTTTAGTCATTTTGAGTCATTTTCCCTCTGAGACACGGCAATGATGATGCCCATGGCTTCCTTGGCAACATATACTTGCTTTTCTCTGAGCCAGTAGATTGGGTTCCCTAGGGGTTTCTGTGGAAGTTGGAGTTCACACATTAGTGGAGTCTGCTTTGCAGTTCAGTTTTTTCGTAGCAATTTTATTGTAAATATCTGGTGATATGGATAAATTAGGAAATCATGTGCACCTGAACTCAACTGTACTGTTATTTAACGTGGTAGTTATGTTATTTCATGGATATCCCATAAGAGCAACACCAATAATGTTTAACATGCATGTTCTGTAACACACACGTGAATATGGGAGAAGGTCCCACAGCCTGGTTAGAACCAAGGACACAGTTATATTAAATGTATTTAAACTATAGAAATAGTGAAAAGTCAATGCATTTTACACAGAAAAGATGAGACAAAGAACACAAAATGTTACACTAAGATCACTATTACACACGGGCCGACAACCACTTCTATCTTGAAGCCCCCAGCTGGAGGTATTTTTGTCACTTCACAGATCACCTCCAGGGATAAAAGTAATCTTAACTTCAATGTTTTTGTCTTGTGTGTTTGAGACACCTATTCTTGGCTTTTTCAGCATTTTAGGAGGCTTTGTGATAATGCACGTTCTTAGTGAGGCTTGGCTGCTGTCTAGTTCCATCTTGCATCTCGCCCACCAATCCTGAAGTAAAACCAGACCTCCACGGTTCAGTGGCCCAATCGATTCCTGCACCCCTTGTTTAGATAGCCCTATAGTACTTTGTGGCCTTTGTTTGCCCTGACACACTGCAGTGACCAATAAAGGGCCTCTCGCAGCACAGAGAGACTTATGGGTAATAAAAGAAGGTATTTTTACTGAAAGTATCTTCAGCTGATACTTAAAAAGAGCACAATATTGACTGAAACTGCATTTATAAATTGAGACATCAGAATTGATAAATATAAATGCTCTCCCTAAAGAAATCAGGACATGAATTGAAAAGAATGAAAATAATTTTACATGTACAGCATTTAGCAGACGCTTTTATCCAAAGCGACTTACAATCAGTACATTTGTCAACAGTTGAACCGGTTCACCACCAGTTTTTGCAAGCAGATAACATTCTCCTAGAATAAGGACAGCATCATGTAACAAGGTTACTTCACTTGCATGCATTTTTAGTACATTACTCGAAAGTTATCATTCACTCCTCACACATTCATTAATTGCTATCTTAGATGTGATTTTCACATTTTCAGATTTATCCGCATTAGTGCATATGTTTGTGTATGACATGCCTTCAAATCAGCAAATACATACAAGTGTGGGCATGCATTGTTTCGACCTCAGGTATTGAAATTCAGAGGCAAAAACGCCTCAGTGCCCAATTGACATGAACACAGCTTTAGCTTTTTTTCCTCTGAAAGGGGGGAAGAAAACTACCCTGATGATTGGTCAATCATGGCTGATACAGCTGTTATATAAGATGTATACTCCCCTTGGCTTTAATGAGACACTGACTTCAGCCAAGATTCTATTTCCTGTCATCTCTGACAGATTTACAAGGCTCTAAAGCTATTCAAGCCGGTGCTTATTCCTTATTACTTAGAAACCCATAAATCTTAGGTGTCTAAGTGTACTGAACCATACCAAGCAGGCCAACATGGCATGGAAAGACAGGGAATTGAGCGTCACATAATGCCACTGACAAGTTAATCAGAATCATTTGTGGCTTTGCCGTTAATTGTCAATGAATATGTTGATGTATTGGACACCATTGCATAGCTCCTGTGTTATGAATTACAAAATGTGCTTTAAGTTTATTGACGATGATGCTAATTACATTAAAATATCAAGTGCTTTATTCTTCAATAGCCTTCACTTTATAAAGGCATTTAAATTGGATGCCACCAACAATGTGCTAGTTGTTGTGTCTAAAAAGTGTATTGGAGACACCCGCCATTGCTATGTGTAATATAGAAGCCCATAATTACAAATTGCTAATTGCTTTTTATGGGCTGTTTTGTTTTTGCACACGTTAAACAGGCAGGTTAAACGTAAAAAGAAACTTCACATCTACAAAAGGATGCATAGGCGTTTGGACTTACACTAAAGGTACCTTCACAGCATTTAGCGACTTACAATAAGTGCATTTATCAATAGCTGAATAGTTCATAGTTCTTGGGTCGTAAGAGCTGAGGTGCGAGATTGAAGCTCTAGCTAGAACTGGACCTTTACATGGAGTGATAGTTCCCTTCACTGCCCTGTAGGCCAGCACCAGTGTGTGGAATCTGATAGGGAGCTACTCAAGGTCTCGGAAGCAGAGGGACAGCTTGGGTCCTCCATGATTATATCACGTTCATAACCAAAGATTTCTGCCCCAGCTCACTGTATAAAAATTAAAAACACAGTGGGAATGGCTGTAGGGGAGGGGTAGAGAAGTGTGCGAGCCTAGGAGCTGTGTAGAGGGAGTAGTAGCAAGTCGTGTGAGCCACTTTGCAATCAGGCGTGGGAGGGAAATGCAGACCAAAAGGTTTCCCCACAAGAACAAATTCTGGGCACAGTTTGAGGAGGGTCCCTTTAAGGTAAGGGCACTAGACAGTCAGGTTTAATGTCACTTTAATTGGCATCTCACTTTTTCTCGCTTTACACTTTTCAAACAATCAGGAACATTTCTTCCGTTTTAAAACCCTGCCATAAAACATGAAAGCCGCAAAGTCCTCTGTACGCGCTCCAGTGTGAAATAAGGTAGTTAAATATGAGGCTGTCCGGGTTTATAACCTGGCTCAAGTGTTCTTTGGGGACGCCATAGAATCAGGTGGCACATGCAACATTTGCATAGCACAGGCCGTTATGAACTTGAGACAATATGTCTTCAACATCAGTCACAGGATACATGCTGGGCCTTTTGTGGAACGTTCAGTTGAAAAGTCCCAGTGGCACCAGTGCTGGAGTGTGGAGACGGAGACATTTAACATTTATGGTTTACTGTAGGACTGTCCATAATTTACAACCACGTATCAATGTTTAACACCATGGCATCCAAAGTCCCCACTGTAAGAACAGGCCATTTTCTCTGGTTATGTTAATGAACCACTGCTCCGATTGGCTGGAGCTAGCATTTTAATATATTAAATATAATGTGTTTGCTTTCCATAGAAGTCCGAGAGCACTCAATTGAACTAACTGTTTTCCAGGAGTTGCCAATAAGTGTCAATCAAATCCCCTGATCAAAACAACAAACGTCTGATGGTGTTATTCAAACACAGGTGCTAGCAGATGATTGGACTGCCTTACATCATTCAGAACAAGGCCCACTTTGGGACTATGTTTACCAGACTACTTTTTAAAAAAGTAGCCATATTTTTCTCAGGTTTCTTACCATGCTTCTCCACTCAATAGAACATTGCTGTACTTTCTGTTTGAACTGTTTGCTTCAAAGAGAAGTTAATCTTGCTTAATCCTTCAAGTGGCCCTGTTGAGTATCAAGTGTGCCTCTTGTCTCTTGTCCAGCCCAGGGCGCTTACGAATGACTGCCGCCTCTTACTTCAGCTCTGTTATGCATTTGAATCATTACAGGAGCACTTCCTGTTTATCACATTTTATTACAAAGATTTTTTACTATGGGAGCTTCGATTGCAGTGCGATTCAATTGTCGGCTCAAAATGGCATGTGTCAGACGAGCGTGGCTATTTGAAGATCCACTCCTCGGCAGTGTAATATTGCCCCCAGAAGCCCAAATGTCAAACACAACTGTGCACACAAGTGCAGATGGCCTTCAGGGGCAGGGTAGAGAAATGTGAGACTATGAGCTCTGTAGGGGAGGGAGTAGAGGGGAGTGCATGGGACACAAACTAAGAAGTGTAGCTTAAAGCATCCGCTACATTTTTTTATGTGAACAATCATATTAGCTTGAGGGAATAATGTAACATTAGTGTCTTGTTATGGGAGGGACTTGGAAACATGGAACTGCTGCTACAGCAGTTAATATTTCTAATTGAAGCATACACACACACACACACACACACATCGCCTCCAGAGATCACAACGGCTCCTTCTTCAAAAACTCTGGCAATAATTAATTGCTTTCTTCTTGTACATGAGGCTCAATCAAGTGTGAGCCATTATGTTGCCTGTGTTCTGTCATTATGTGGACAGAGGAGGGTGCAGCGTGGACTCATCACTTTTGGTTCCTGGATGTACTACAGCCTTACTCTGCTGTGACATATGGCTGGATGTGTTCTGGAAGGATGCTAAAGGATACTAAAGGGTGCTAAAGGATGCTAAAGGGTGCTAAAGGATGCTAAAGGGTGCTAAAGGATGCTAAAGGAGGAAAAAGGGTGCTAAAGGATGCTAACGGAAGTTAAAGAATGCCAAAGGATGCTAATGATGTTAAAGGATGCTAAAAGGTGCTAAAGGGTGGTAAAGGATGCTAATGATGCTAAAGGGTGGTAAAGGGTCCGACTGGGGTATCCCGAGGCGTTCCCAGGCCAGGGTGGAGATATAGTCCCTTCACCCTGGCCTGGGTCTTCCCCGAGGCCTCCTTCCAGCTGGACGTGCCTAAAACACCTCCCTAGGGAGGCGCCCAGGGGGCATCGTTACTAGATGCCCAAACCACCTCAACTGGCTCCTTTTGACGCAAAGGCTTGGGGGCTCTCCTCCGAGCTCCTCCCGGAGAACTGAGCTTCTCACCTTATCTCTAAGGGAGACGCCAGCCACCCTCCTGAGGAAACCCATAGTAATTATGTTAATATATGTTAATTCTGTTATATGAAGCACAATGGCCCAAGGGACTTTTTTTTATGACTGAAAGTGAAAGGCGATGATAATGGGTTTTCTTATTGATTACAGAAAGTGAATGCAGATCTTCCAATAGATCGTTCATACGAACACAGGGACACACAGACTAGCTCTCCCTGCTTAACTAAACTCACCTCGATAGTTCACTGTCATTCATGGGGAGTAAGAATGGATCTGGGATTAAGTCTAGGCACGGTAATATTTCACACAGTGGGACAATTGAAAGGATGCCTCGTATCTGTAAATGATAATAAACACTAGATTTGTCTGTCATTATCTGGAGATGGGTATTGCATGTGTGGAGGCAGAGGGGGTTGGGAAACCGCTGACAAAACTGTATCAAAATCTATCAAATCTGTCTCAGATCCTGTATCCTCTAGAGAGCATGGTGTTCCACTAAGTTCTGTGTTGCTTGTGTAGATGTTTTTCACGCTGAGTTTTTTGCTTTAAGAGTTTATAATATTAAACTATGAGTGCATGCTTGCTCTTTTTTGACCAGTTGGCTCTGCATCCTATATATATATATATATATATATATATATATATATATATATATACACAATTTACAATTTGGCATTTAGCAGATGCTTTTATCCAAAGCGACTTACAATCACATGGTGCT
>JAOEHI010051810.1:0-17892 GCA_025447815.1 Percopsis transmontana | reverse complement strand
GTGTTATATTTTATTTTTTTTTCTCTTTTTTTTGTGTGTTTTGAGAGTGAGTTAGAGTGAGAGAGAGAGAGAGAGAGAGAGAGAGAGAGAGAGAGAGAGAGAGAGAGAGAGAGAGAGAGATCTGTAAGAACATCAAAGCATGGACATTGTAAAAAAGATAAATACAGGTTTGTGCATTTAAGCATCATGAGGCAATCTTCATTTGTGTGCCAAACTCTTCTGTTCTCTCTCTGCTGCAAACCATGAGGTAATGTCTCCTACACTATTACGGTATACCTGTTATGACTATATGAGGCAATAACTTCAACTCTAGTCCTTTTAAATACAGTGTCATAACTGAGGGTAGACACACAGATATGCACAAAGATACACATTATACAAACTATGATCTGTAGGGAAAGAACCAGACACACAGACTCCACGCCACTAGGGGCAGTGTGGCAAGGGAGGTGTTAATCATCCCACAGCTGATGCCAAAAGGGCAATCAATGGGCAATATAAGATTGGAGCCCCCATAAGGTAACGTGAGCTATTCGAGTTGTCAGAGCTGGAGGGCGGCAACAGGATATTATCAACTTTGGATATTATATTAATCCTCAACACCACATTTCAAATACCGTCAAACGCACCAATAAGAATGAAAATGGCTGCAGTATACCAGGAAGTGAATCTGCTGAAGAAGTGTTAAGCCCCTTTTTAGACAGGATTTGCCAGGAGCGTTACCAGAGCGGGAGATGGGGTCTGTACAGTTGCGACGTAGTAAAAAATAATCACTTTACAGTGTTTTAGTAAAACACACCCTACGGTCTATGGCATTTACATTGACTCAGCACCAGGCTGAGTTGTATTGCTGTAGTAATTGACTGCTGTTTATCGACAGACGGTGTTGCAAATCAAGTCAATGGGAAAGGGGGTGGGTAGCTCCATAGACCTGCCAAGTTGTACGTTATTTTCTGAGGTGCCCCTGCCCCAAACAGATCTAACAGAAGGCACACACTGGATAATACTAGTGTTTGTCAATTACGAGACGGTTAGTTAGTCAAAGTAAGCATTTTGCTACACGAAAGGTATCACTCCTGCGCATTTAAAACCCGTCACTCAAATAACTCAGCAGCTAATGTAAAGCCCCTGTAATGTTAATATATCAACTTAACCTTAGTAAGGGTAAAACTGTGTCCATCGGTATTAGAGAGAAGGAGAGACAGTTGATTCCTGAGAGGGAGACAGGGGTACCGTGGACAGCCCACCCATGCACTCCCCACGCCATGTGCTTTCTTTAGACCGCAGTCTAAACAGGAGTTCTTGAGCATTCTAGTGTTCTAATGTGGTGGCTCTTCTCCCTTCAAATGTGGAAGCCCAGCGGGTAAATTAACTACACATAACGACGCACACCACCACCAGGGCAAAGGGTCTGTCTCCCATTTGGCGTACGGCACCCTAAAGCTGTATGATAAAAATGTAGTTTTAAAAAAAAGGTCTTTGCCTGCATTCTCTGTGTTCATTAAATACCAAAGTTCGCCTGGAGCAAAGTATTCTGCCAGTTTTTCAGGGTCACCGTGTTCTTAAAAACCCTGTGAGGAAAAGTTTTCACCCCAATTTAGTTTGGATGAGAAGGCCTATTTAGTACTAATTACGGTGTCCCCATACAGCTGAGAGAAGTTTGATGTGTAGTTAGTGGCTATGGTATGGAACAGACATTTGCCCGGGTTCGGAATCCCAACTGGTCTACTCATGCTAAAACTGTACGCTAAAAATGTATTTTTATTGGCCTTCAACCAGGCCAATATATTCTACCTCTTTCTGAGTTAATTGAATATCTAAGTTTGCCTACAGCAAAGTTATCTGCTTAAGGGCAACTATGTTATTAAAAAACCTTTAACAAAATGTTTGACAGGAGATACACTGCTCCTAATATAAATTTGTACTAACTGTAGGCCTACTGCTAGTAATTAACTGCAACTAGTATTAATATCTAATTTAATCTTGTGTTATCTCTTTCTTATAATATACCATCTTGAATGCTACCCTGGAATTATATTTGTTTTAAAAAATGAAACATTTCAGAAATATTTTTCAGAAACCTAGTTATTAAGCTGTCTTATTAGAACTAGCTAGAATTTTGAATACACTTTTGCCAGCCCCAACATGGACCATTTGCCACGGCATTAGTTTATTGATAAAAAACAAACAAACCTCATGACACAATGGAAGATGTCGTCACAATCAATCAATTGTTCTAAATATTAATGTGTTATAATAGTGTATTTACAAACATGCACACAGGTTATTTTGTGCACACAAACACACACGAATACCTACACATGGAAACACAAACACAGAAACCACAGAAAATCCCATGCACACAAAGGGCAAACAGACACACACGTACTCACACAACACAAACATGAGTTGGCACACACAGTTGTATGCCTACTGACTGCACACAACAAACACACATACCCTCCCACTGTGTTGTGTTGTCTATGGCCTATAAACCCTGGAATTAGCTATGATTTCCAAAAGTCATTTCCACAGTATTATGTTGGATCATCTAACCCGTTTGGACTGCACAGTGAACTGTGTGACCCCGGCACACACACACACACACACACACACACACACACACACACACACACACACACACACACACACACACACACACACACACATAATTAGGATAGACACAAGATGCATATACACTTAGGGTTACTTAGGAACACACATAAACATTGTCACACATGAAGCTGTGTCTCTCATATACTTATGGAATGCGGACATTAACTTCACATGCCACTCTCCAATTGTTCCACGTCTTTTTCCCTACAAAAGTGTTCTTCTGGGTTTATTGATTTGGGAAAAATATGTCAATTTTCATTCCTTACAGACTGCAAAATTTGTTTTCTTTCAATAGTGAGTGGGTATCTGTGAATAACAGTATTGATTTCAGGAAAGCCTTAAAAACTTGTAAATGTTTCGGCATTCACTTAACATAACCCTCTTAAGACAAGACTCACTAAAGCCCGAAGCTTTACAAAGAGCAAGTTGTATACTTTTGCCTGATGTGAAAACCTTTTAAATCCCAAATTTCTTTGCCACTGTGAACAAAAACAAGTATTCCAAAATTAATGAAATTCTGATAACTGATGAAAAGACAACCTATTCAAGTGTTGATTTCTGCCAGGTATTGCCTTAGTGTAAGTAAAGTCCCGTAGCTGTCCATCCCTTCCTTCCTGCCATCTGGCCTTCATCACAATGATGGACTTTGCCTTGATAGTGTTGTCCTATCAAAACCTGAAGTGAATCACACGTGAGCCATTGCTTTGTGTTTCTGTGTAGTTGACGTTTTGGGCAGTGGACACTGTATAAATGCAGCCTTTCCAAGAGAAGAAATCCAATAGAAAATTACTTAGTTCCAATGTTTTAGAGTTGCAAAACTTGGCATCACAAATTGACACTCTAGCACTGCGCCACAAACAAGTCAAGACTGTACATTCAAAGAAACTCATCTATAACATGAGGCTCTCTGTGCACGCTAAATGTAATATATGATGGCTAAAAATTGCATATTGTATCAGATTTGAAAAGGTATCAACTATCAAGATACATTAGCTGACAAACCCCAGGGGTGAAAATCTATTTTCTTCAGATTGCAACCTCAGCCATCATCATTTATTCGCTAGAAACATGATTTGTTATCTAACATAGACGTCTGACTGAGTGGCTTTTCATTTGCACTTGAACAGTTTATAAACACAGCCATTACGATAAGTATTGTTTCGGTGCCTGGCTGCTTTTCTGAACATGACATTCAAATATATTGTTCTATAAACGAGGCCCGATTAATGCAGCATGATACAACATATGACTTTACGTATGACTGTCCTGTCATCTATTGACTGCCAGGGGGGTCTTCTCTTGAATGCTAGAAATCCATTAGCCTGAAGTTAGACCACCTGTAGGCGATGGCGAGACCAAAGGACAGACGCAGTACTGCAGCAGATATGATATGGGCTGTTGGACTGGATCATTAAGAGCCTGCAGGCTTGATTGTCTCATTCACATTGTGGCTGCTAATTTAAAGTCAGGAGCTTATTCTCTCAGGTCGTTGGGAGGGCAGGCAACTAGAAGAAAGCCAGCAGTAATAAGCCCAGTAGATGTCTGCCTTCAGAATACCTCTTGTTTGAGCAGCAAACAGCCGGGAATGAAGATGGATGTTGCCATTATTAAGGAGATCCAGTGGTTTGCTATAATCAATATATAAAACCACTGGATTGCTACTTTACGGCTACATCTTTATCCCCTGTCAGATGTATACTGAGTCCGCAAGTGAGTATATACTTTTTTGTGCATACAGTATGTACACTCACTGGCCACTTCATTAGGTACTGTACACCTAGCGAAACTTATGCAGTCTAATACAACAGTCCTGTGATACATTTCCCTTCATGATTGTTATAATGTTCAGTTTATGTTGATACAGCATGTAGTTTGTGGTGCTGTCGAACTGTATTGAATTTAACACAGAGGTGTTTGTGTTATTTAGCCTAGCCTATGACTAAAATGAGGTGGCCAAAAAAAATGTTTAAACGTGTCAGTACAACACAATACAATTCAACAGCACCACAAACTACATCCTCCAAAATGATCATACAGTTGAATCGCCACCTCTCTTAAAGGGTTTCAACATTGATCATTATAACAATCATGAAGGGAGATTTATTGCAGGGCTGTTGTATTAGACTGCATTCGTTTTGCTGTCACACCCGGGGACTAGCCCTGGGATCGCATGCCCTTCTTTCCCGGTGTAGAAGCGTGGAGGGACTCACGGGCTCTCTGCCGCGCTCCTGTCCCGCGCGAACCAAGCCACACACCTGCTCTGCATCAGGGCATTAGCGCACCTGGTGCGTAATCAACACAGGCACCATTTAAGTTTCATGAACGGTGGTAACCATTGGCGGTTATTGCCTTGGCTAGTTGCCTGTTACATACGTGTGCATGGTACTTATTTGCCAGAATGCTGTATCCTTAGTTGTATACTGAATAAATGTCATGCACAGCTTGTACGCATGTCTGTCTTCGCCTATATTCAACTGTCAACTGATTTAATTTGAAATGCAACCCTGCCTTTGCGTCGCCAGACAAATCTCCCATTTCAGATTATATCAGAGTTCGTGAATTCTCCAATAGACTGAACTTTCCCTTGAACTCCTTAAATGACTGGAGTCACTCAGGTCAAGGAAGCTATTAGAAAGTTACAGAAGGATTTTAGTCAATTTCAACGCAGCTCATTTTGTTATAAAGGACACCACTCACACACACACATTTCACTCACCCACACACCACTTCCAACTGTCGTCCTCTGTAATTTCCCAGACTTTTAACTAGCATGTGAAATGTGCTGGTAAAGTAGAAGGCCTTGGTCTAAGTGACTGCAGTAAACCACAAGGCTCACTGAGCAACACCAGATGAGAGGAGGGGTTCCTAACCACACTGGTCGTAAAAGTCATGAAATAAAATGTAAATCCTCATAATAAATCCAAGGGAGTGTATGGGAGTACCAGTCCCCCGTCTTTATGTGGGAGGAAGTCAAAGATGACCCCTGGTCTTCCGTCGAACTGCAATATAATCCGAAGTTATAAATCAAACTGTTCCCAACTGGAGCGGTCGTGACTCGTGGTTTGCTCTTCATAAAGTCACAATTCCACTTTAAACTATATTGAGTTCAAGTGTGATATCATCTGTGTTCGAAATCACATTCTTTTGACCTTTTTCCCATGTTTTCACACTGCATAGGCAGCACTGTTAAGTGTAAAAGGTCATTTAGCACTTTAAATGTAGGCTTTTGTACCTGCAGCAGGCAGATTAGAAAAGGGCCACACTCCATACTTTTGAATGGGCACTCCGCCTGTCTTGGAATTTAGAGTTAAATAAAACACAGACACATTAAGATATACAAAAATACAACCCACAATACAACTCACAATACAATACGACTCACAATGTTATCAGGGTTTCTAGAAAGTAAGAACCAATCTGATGAAAAGGCTTCCGTAAGAAGGATTTTGGCTTTTTGTTAGAGGGAGGAATTAATGTTATCACCAGGAAGATCTTCACCTCAATCTCACCTATATGCGACCCTGTGGGTATAAAGATTAGCCTTGCGATACGGTCCTGGTTTCGCTCCGCATTGTTTTGTTTTGTTATATTCAGTCTGGAAGCACTCAATAGAAAACCAACCTGAGCCTTGCTTTTCCAGGAGAGTCATCTTGTTATATATGAATCAACCTCCTTACACAGGTAGGCATTACATAGTCAATTGGCACCGACCATAATACTGAATATTTCTTGAATAGCAGTTGGCCACAGAGAGGGGTGTAGTGGAGGAAATGGATGGACATGCTTAGAAGGAGAATAAGTATAAGACAATATATAGCTGAGTGTGCGTTTGAAATTATAAAAAGTGACGGAATAGCAAGTTTACCGCCTTCCATTTTACTGTGTACATCTCCCTCTCTCTCTTACACATAAACACCTTTGACCAGCTAAATATATTACAACTCTCCCAGGTCCCTGTCCAATAAGGCAGTGAGTCAAAAGCTGGTCTGCTTACGAAGCAGTCTGTGTCCTCGGTAGGTCAGAGCTTTGGGCTACAGATATAGACAGTCTGGACATGGATTTGAAAGGTAAATGGACTGCAGGTCTGACCCCTTATGGCCTGCAGAGGAGAAAGTCAAGAGAAATTGTTAATCACCACTGTCAGCAGATACGAGAAACCAGGTCTTAAAGTCAAATTTATGTCACATAAAAGAAAAAACATAAATTAATTTGTAAAAAACTCTAAGGAGCATCACACCAGACAACACAATTTTACATTTACAGCATTTAGCAGATGCTTTAATCCAAAGCAAAAATGTGTCAACAGTTGAACCAGTTAAACACCAGCTATTGCAAAAAACATTCTCCTGGAAGAATGACAGCATCATCATGGTTACTTAGCTTATGCATTTTTCAGTATACATTACTCTATATTCCTATTAAAAATATAATTCAATCCCCAAAAATAATTTATTGCTAGCAGCCTAAATACCAGCAGAGTGTCTAATATTCTAAGAGCTGATCTAACAGAGTAGAAATGAGAATTTTTTAATTAAGGAAAGGAGGAGAGACAGAAGATAAAGGCTTATTATAGAGGACTTCTATTAGTGGGAGTGCTATGAGGTAGAGAGGTAAATACAAATAAAAATAAATTTGACCTATGGTAACCATGACCACCTATATTAAATAATCTACAGTACATTTATGAATCCTCTATTTAGACATTAGACATTAGACAGTTACATACATAAATAAAGGTTACATTTCTAAATGTAGATATTTTATTTAATGCTGTAAATGTTCCTGTAAATTGCAATTGAAGCCCATAATCTGAATGCTCAAAACTTGCATAATTTCTTGCATTTTCTACAAAACAATGCCATTGTTAGAAATGCAATGGATTAGATATTGTCAGAAAACAATTTAATTATGAAAATAATTTAATTATGCATTCTAATTTCCATTGCGATTAAAGCGTGAGTAATGAATCAAGTCAGGTCTGAATCATAGATTGCTACATTAACCACCCCCAGTTGCTATTCACTAGAATGAAGGATAATGAGGACCCACAATTCCTTTCCACTTAATTACAAATCACCTCTGACACAATATATCCATCACTGAAAGAGCTATTACACCCTGAAACACCTAGTCAGCTCTTAATTTGACATGGAGCATGAATCATAATGTTGACGTCCCTCACATTTCAGCATTACAGGATTTCATGACAGGAGAGAGATTTATAGTTTATAATATTTGCGTTCACATAAAAAAATGTTGAGGCTGACTTTCTTCAGCCTTCCAAACATTTTTTAGAGCATCTTTTTTTGTTTCTAAGTGTTGACTTTATGGTGTGAGCAACATTAACAGGTTAGGGTTGGGAAAGAGAAGGCACAAATCATAATGTCAAAGCTACTGTACCTTGACATTAGCCACATTGTGTCCATCTATCAGAAGCACATTTTTCAACTGTGGTGCCCCAACAGAAGACCAGCATATTAGAAAGGGACCAAAAATACAGACTAATGCACCTGCCTTTAGCCAGCAGAGGGCCCCCATGTGGCAGTACTCACGTATTGCGTGATTCGTGTGTTGCTAAAACACACCAGGGTGGATGCTTGCCATTGTTTGGGCCCAAAGACCTGAACTCCCCCTGTTTTACTGTGCCTGTTGTGTTGTGGCACAAATTAAAGATGTAGTATTGTAGCATGGCATTGACAGATGATGATTAATATCCCAGACAATATCCTAATCCATCTTGTGCGTGTGTGTGGGTGATGTGTGTCTGTTGATAGATTCCGTTCTGTGCTTTGCTATGGCACTTCAGCAGTGTGTGAATGATGGCTCAAAATACGACCTCGGGATGGTCGCAATTCATCACCAAACACCACATCTATCCTGAGCAAATGGATACAAATGCTAAACACACACACACACACCCACACCTACTGCCTATACTTGTAGCCTCGAGAAATTACTTTTATTTTAGTGTTAAGAACCTTTTGACACCACAGCTTTCTTGACAATCATTTTCATGAGTTTAGTAAAGCCTTTACACCGGGTTTACGCCCAATGCAGAACAGACGCAGGTGCTAGTGAAGTGTAATCTGCTTCCTGTCATTGTCATGTTAGACGGGGGCTGTACACTGGCCGCAGTAGAGGAATTGTTGGTGTCCAGTCTGTTTTCCCGCGCACTGCTTTTATGAAAATGCCACTCATAAGCATACAGTATATGCACCATATCTATCACATTAGCCCAAGCTATGCATACCATGGCCTAGTGGTCTGGGTGTTTGGGTAAAAGCCTTCCACTAAATTACCTAATTTTATACAATCTAAGCATAACTATGTATTAATGTTGCTATTGGGTGTTTTTTACTTGAAAGTATTGCATTTTTATTTGTTTGTTCTTCATTTAAATGTAATTGAACTTTTGCCCATCACGTGGACAGCGAACTGTGATGGAAATCACCAATATACACTTTTGCATCACAACATATGATATAATATATAAGTGTATTCTTAAAGACAGTCTCACATATTGTTATACTTAGAAAACAATTTCATAAGCTTGAACAGGAGTTTGTGTGTGTGTGTGTTCCTGTGAGAAAGTAACTGCACACCTCCCTGTGTCTAGAACTTGCTCCTTATCTCACATCTTGAGTTTGTTTTTCACAAAGTTGAAAGGACAGTGTCCTGGCAGAATATAGGGAGGGTAAGAACGACCCAGAGAGATATGTGAACCTATTAGAGCCAGGTATAGCGAAAGACAGGCCCTCCCTTCCTTTTTGATATTGTTTCCCAGTTACAGCATTCCTTTAATATCTGTGTGGATTGACTTTGTTCATGACTGTGTGCCCTCTTGCAAGAGAATGAAACTCACAAAAGTCCGCCTGGTGTTCGAGCCTTTACTAAAAGAGAATTTCGACAACAACGTGGTTTAAACAGGATGAATCAGCTTGCAGTTCGCACCCAATCTATACAGCAGTTGACACTATGAGCATAATATCCGTTCTGCAGACATTCCATGTTTGGTGTAAACCCAGCCTAAGGTGAAGGGGCAATGTTGGCTCATCTTCTAAGCAATTATTTGCCGTTCCTTGTCTTTTCCTTCACAGACAAACACATGCAATCTGACTGATTAGACAGCTAATATTATTGTCCATGTATTTCCTCATCTCTGTGGTCTAGGGTATCTTGGCTCATGTGAATGTCCTTCTATTGTAAAATATTTATTGGATTTCATATCTCTTTCTTTATTGAAAGGGGCCACAAGCACAAGGGGAAAGATATTATTTCAATAGTGTGTGTGTCTTTGTGTTTGTTTATGTCAAAATGCATGAATGACAGGCATGGACAGTTATGGACTAGGCATGGACCACCAGAATGCGCGTGTGTGTGTTTGTGTGTGTGAATTATCACATTTGAAGTGGTTTCTCAAAACGCTCTTCTTAGAAGATTGCACAGTATATTTCCGTGCACGTCTATGCTTTCGCACACCACTTACTATCAAACGTACCGCTCCTAATACGGCGCTATAATGGGGGTGCTTTAGAAAGGAAATGGATTAGGGTTCAGTGTTCCCTGGTATTTGATGACAGCCCCCCGTAGCACCAGCGAATAAAGGAGCACGGATCTCCTGTATGCCTGCGCCCTGCTTCAACCTCTGACGGGGGTTCATGTCACTGCAGCCTGTGTTTCTGCTGAAACCCAATACTGTTTATCGCCGCTCCCACACACTGACAACTGCCACAGTGGTGCACTTACCTTGTCAACGCACACACATGCACATACTGTACCTGTAGCGACACATACTGGGTACCTGCTGATTTTTAAGTGCGAACGTAGACACAAAAGAGTGTGTGTTTATACACGCACATACTGCTCATTTAGCAAACACACAAAATGTTAGTGTTGGGCTGGGTGGAGGATGGATAAAAGATAAGATAAGATTTATTGGCAAAGGCAGAGGGGGAAAATGGCAAGTATTTTTGGCTCATATGCATCTTCAAAGTGGTTAGTTGTCATTATGCATTATGGTCGAATGCTGCTGCCTGTTTTCCAGCGAGCACTGATTATTATTTAGAACCGGCCTTTACAACTCAGTTGCCATCTGTAACACAGGGGGTAACAGTAATGCTGTTCCCAGGGGGCTATTACTCCTGGACCTGAATGTCAATTTCTGATTTGTGGAACAATGGACGAAGAGAAGCAATGGCTGGCTTGTAAATGTTAGGTATTATGCAGATTGCTAGATGTGAGAAGATTGTAATGTTGCATGTTAGACAGAACTAAGAATAGATCAAAGAAAACGACGGTAGAAATTGAGAATATAAGAGACAGAGAGGACCAGTTGAGACCAACATATGGGTATATCTTGACCCCTGCTAGCCCAGGATGGATTTTTATTTTTTTGTATTAGCACTGAACAAAACTGCAATGTTAAACACAATATCATCATACTATCACACATAGGTCTGCATCTATGTCAAAATTTTTTCTAGAAGATGACTTTATTGGTCACAACATTTTATTACATTTTTGCTCAAGACATTATTCCATAACAGTTCTACTCATTTTAAATGTGTTTCATTTAGAGGAGGTTTTACAGCTATTTTTCCAATCTTTTTTTTAATAGCATTATTCTATATGTATAAAGTGTCACTGGTTCTTCAGCTTTCATCTTACTGACAATCTCACCATATAAGTCTGTAAAGCCAGGAAGATCCTTTCAAATTGTCCTTTAGGCAATATGTTTTTTTGCCGGAGGAGGGGGGTTGTTTCATATATCAGTTTGCACACCTGGATGTCAGAGTTACATGCTAATACCGTATTTAAATACGATAGCCGGCTATTTTCTATTCATCTGGTGGGCCGGGGTTTCATTAAAAGAGCTGGCCTGATGTCAAAGAGGCTGTTATGTGACTTTGACAGCAGGGTTCTCTTCCAGGTCGAGGATATTAAATATCACGGCCTCTGTTAAACTATGGATTTATTGGCACGCCAGAAATTAGCTGAATAGAGCAGGCAGACATGCACACACACACACACACACACACACACACAGGTGCACTGCAGACATACACGTGTGCACGCACTCATACCGACTCACTCACACGCAGATCCAACAGATCCATGCATATGACAATACACGCGCACACACACACACACACACACACCAACAGGCAGATGCAGATGTATTTGTGTGTCCGCAGGAAAACACATACACACTCATACACTATCCTTGTACCAATTTTGGCATTTCTCTACTTACATAACAGTAAGGGCCTGACGAGTCTAGCCAATTAGGACACTGGGCAACCGGGTATTGATCACGTAGTTGGCTCTCAGCATTTAGCGCATGGCCTTGACGCTAATATAGCTAATCAGCTCCTGCAGTGAGAAACTCTGGACGTGTGTGTGTGTGTGTGCGTGTGTGCGCGTGTGCGTGTGCGTGCGCGCGTGTGCCGAAGATGCTCTAGGGTAAAACTATGTTAACAAGTATTGATTCAGAAAGGCCATGGAGAGCATAGAACTTTTTGGGGAGAGAGAGAGAGAGAGAGAGGTCAATAGAAAAGAAAAGGATAGAATGATCTAAATGACATAAAGTGTGAAGTAGAAAAACAGGAGAAATGGGATGGATTCTGAATGAGCCATCATTAGAAGTGAACAGGGCAGGAAGCCTTCATGCTTTTGAAATATCGACTCTTTATGCATATGAATATTTGGCTGCAATATAGGACCACTGATCTTTCCCCCCCCCCTCATAGACTGATTATAATTTCCTTTCAGGCCCTGTTAGACAGGCTCTTTGTTTCTTTCTGCAGGAGTCTGTGTGGGTGCGTGTGTGCATTTATGTGCGTACGTTCTTCGCAGGAGCCGCAATGAATCTGTGAACAGGTTTATCAGAAGTCAGGGCTCAAGGGACCCACAGCTCAAAAGGGGCCCTCAAACAAAAACATTAAGCCAGAGACCCCAGAGTCCAAGAGGGGGTGTGTTCTAATCTACTCAACCACTAAATTAAACTTAGTATAGTGTGCATTTGGTAGGCCCAGGAGGACTTTGTCCCAGGAGGACTTTGTCCCAGGAAGTTTATAAAAAGTTTCTGTGTGGTTCATTTGGAAAAACTATGCAGCAACCACTGGCAGTCAAAACATATAATGATATGTGATCATTCAGATGGTTACGCTATAAAAAGCAACTACATCTTAGCCAATAAGGTTTGCTTATTTAAACACTTTTCAATCTTGACTCCAAGGTTCGAGACAAATCCATTGAACGCACTGGTTTTCATTTCCAACATGATCATTTTTTCACCAGTTTTATAAAAAAAAATTGTTTTACAATTCCTCCCAGAGCTGATCCATTTTCCATGAAATTGTTACCACGCCATGTGGACGTGTTAAATTGAGGGTATTTTACATCATAATAGCCACAATTGACTCTTTCATATCTCTTGTCCCTGTCTTCCCTCTTCACCTCCTAGTTATAATTCTTCAAGTTTCCTCTTCACCTCTAACCTGTTCCTCCTTTCCCCCCGTTTCAAGTCACCTTCTTTTGGTTGTGGCTCGTTCTGGCTCTCCCACAAAACGACAGCATAAAAATAATATGTTGACAGCTTCATCCGTTAGGAATGGTTCAGTCTTCCTCATTAAAGAACCAGGGGGAAAAAAGATTTCTGATTCAAAACAGGTTGCAGTATCCACACAAACAATCACTGACACACACGCACGCACGCACCTCAATGCATGATCCCAAGCATGCTAAAGCAATTACACACAGGTGCATGCCCAGTAATGAACACCTTGATATAGAAACACACACACACACACACACACACACACACAGGACATGGACACGGTACGCACAGCTGTCCAAACTGACACAGTAACTCACCCTCAGTGCGACGAGTCAGGTTGTGTCTTTTAAAGAGATGCCGTAAATCAATACGGCATACTAGTAATATATCACGGGAGCCTTGCAAGTGGTTGAACAGAGGAGAGATAAAGGAGCAATTATACTGAGTGCAGACAGAAGAGAGACCGAATGGAGAGACAGGAGTGACAATGAAGAGAAGAACAGATAGACAGCATCTCCATTATCCAAAGACAGATTAGAAGATGAGAGGATAAGATATAGAAGGGCACAGAGTTTAATTGGTCTTGCTTTAATTGTTTTAGCTGTTTTAGCTGTAGCTGTGTGTAACACACACACACACACACACACACACACACACACAGGTTCAGAACTAAATTCATCAATTGCAATAAAAAAGCGTAGTATATTTTGAGCGCTTCTACAGTATTAATTGTGTGCGAGGTTACGCCGGCAATTTGCTGTATCATTTTATTAGCCTAAAGTGACATGTGCATGTGTTACGTTTTTAATTTATATTTTTCTCTCACACTTTCCCTTGATTGCTTCACTGCCTCGAGCACTAATTTTCCCACAGGGACCATTTCATTTCCACCTGATATAATCTGACCTGATATGCATGTGTGTGCGTGTCTGTGTGTGTGTTCGGTAGAGCTGCAATGAACCACTTCTATTACAGTGTTTTACAACCGCTTTGACTAACTTTTCAATACAGTGACCCAATGTGCATAACTCTTGTTAGTGCAAAATAAATACTACTGTGTCAAATGAGATAAATACATTGTTCAAAAGCAAACCATAGCACCAAAACTTCAGTATTAGTTTACTTCCTTGTTCTGCACACACACCTGCTTCCAGTTTGTTATCATCCCAGATCACTCTACACACCTGTCCTTAGTGTCCTTAGCACTCTACACACCTGACCTTAGTTTTCCCGCCACTATTTACCCCTCACTTCATTCCTATCATTTCTGTATTCTCTGCATATTCACGTCTTAATAGCCTTGACTCTGTTCTAATTTCTTTATATATCTTGTTGACCATGACCAAAAACTTCTTCTAGCTCCCTTTTACCTATTACTACCATTTTAATGACTCCGCGCCGGCGACAGCTGTGGCTGGAGGCATTGTGTTTTTCGGTTGTCTGTCTGTCCGTTCAGTCCAGTCCAGTCCGTCCATCGTTCACTTGGACATAGGTCCAAGACGAGTCAACTTTATGATTGGAAGAGTTGATTTAGAGTCATGCATGTTGTATGTTAGCACTGAAAAACGTGTCTATAAACAGTTGTTATTTTGTGTTAATAGTTGCGCAGAGTGGGTCGCTGTATTGAAAAATGAGTAAAAGCTAAAAAACTGTAAAAGCATTAAAAAATATCACTGAAAAATGTATGCACATTCATTCAAAGACAAGGAAGACTAAAAATAGTAATTAAAACAATACATTGTGTAGTTGTAAAGGTAAAATACACATCTTGAAATCATTTCACTCCCACGGCTTGAGAACCGCTGCCATGGTGGACGATTATCATTATTTGTCGTTCTTCTCCTCTCTCTTCTCCTCCTCTCCTCTCCAGGATAAAATACACCGCTTTTCCCTGTCGATGATGTACGGTGACCAAACAGAACGGAGGTGTCAGCTAGACCCGGGCCATATGTCGGTGTAATGATGTGGCCCAGCCATTTATAACCCCCATAAAGCACTGAGCTGTGATTATGGAAGCATGCTAATGAAACAACGCTGGCACTCCTCTGACAGAGAGAGAGGGGGTAAAAAGCATATTATTAAGAACAGGGGAGTGCTTGTATGTGGGCATGTGGATGTGTGTTCGGGATGTTTGGGGGAGCTTGTTGAGCTGCTGAGTGGAAGGGGTTACATGTGTGAGTGTGGTTTGGTGTATTTGTGTGTGTGTGTGTGTGTGTGTGTGTGTGTGTGTGTGTTAGTGGTGGGAATTTCTCATCTTTTTACTGACTCCGATCTTTTCATCTCGGACATTAAAATTAACTAATCTTTTTTCGAGTCATTTCGTTCATTCCGTTCATTTTAACTCTAGGCGGAGTGCGGCGCTGTGGCTCTCTTGTGGGCGATGTAAAAAAACAGAGCGCACGGCTACATGTCAGCCTATACAACTGTCACGTGACAAATGACCGAAAGACACACAGTTATGAGTAGTGAACTAATAATTTCCTGTTTTCTGTAGCCTACTGACTGAGCCTATGCAGCTGCCATGTGACGAGTGAACGTAAGCGTCCAAGACCATTCACGCATGCGTGAAAATTTACTAATCAGGTCACTGAGACAACTCATTACTCCGGGTCATATAAAAGATTAGTTCAAAAAGAACGAAACGTTCACGAGCAACACAACACTAGTGTGTGTGTGTGTGTGTGTGTGTGTGTGTGTGTGTGAACGTGTGCCAGGTTTCTAAAGAGTTTCTCATCTGCTGCCCAGAGCTTGTCAATAACTGGCACCCTCTCTTGCCAATTAGCCACGTTTATGGACTGGGTTTCAATTTATTCTCTCTCTCTGTCTTTATCTGTGCATTTCTAGCTCAGTCTGTCCTCCCTGCATCCCTCTATATCTTAGCAAGTCCTTTCCTTCAAGGCCTTACACTCTCTCTCTCTCTCTGTGTAACACAACATTCATTCATGCTAATGGCCATCATTACCTCTCAGGCACATTTTAAACGATTAACTGTTTTGTTTTTTTTCTCTCTCTCTGATGCTCCAAACTGTTTCCAAACCGCTATCCAGGCCTGTTGGCATTGACAGGCAGATTTAAACTCAATTCCAGTGTTGTTGCCTGCATGGTGCCTTAATGCATTGCAAACTGTTTACAGATAACCTATGGTTTTAAAGCTACAATCTTGCTTTCATTATAAATGCTATTTATTGCTGATTGTGCACATGCACTAAAGATTGTTTTTTTTTTAAAGTTCTTCTGCTTTCCCCTTAAATGTGCAAATATCTAATGCTATAAACGTATTGCCCTGTTATCCATATAAATCAACAGGGCAAATTCCATTATATTCTCTTTGTTCAGGAAGCGCCGTAGTAATGGATGAGCCATTAATGGATTCCGATTATTATTCAGCATTCATTTATAATGGAATTCCACATCTTCAGAGGTGATTCTTTGAATAAGGAGGGTAGTTTGCTATTCTGTGTGGTTAATAGCTTGAAGTCAAACATTCAAGTTCCATTATTGAATGCTATTTCCGTATTGTTTCAATCAAATCAAGAATCCACCCCATTTACAATGGAACACACAGAATACTTTGAAGCCAACCCGTACTATAGCCTATTGTACTAATTGCTGTGCGAAGGCTACACTAGTATGAGTAGTATCTCCCGGGAAACTTGCTTGGCACATGGGTCATTCAACTGCCATTCAGTACTGTATGTAGCGATAGATAATTAGCGCATCACTTTTGATTATTAAAAAGGCATAGATACTGTAACAACATTGCTTGCAGAGAGAACTTACATTTACTCTGCTTATTAGTGTGGGGAGATTTTGATTCTACAAAGGGGCAGCTATTTTAACTATATAATAAGTGTTGCATTTGTTAAAGCATAAACATTGTCACACTTGGCTGAGGGTGTCTTCCACCAACCTCATCGCTACATTTAAACAGAGAGCAGTTGACGTAGATATCGAATTATGACCCTTTGTTTTTTTAATAACAGCCATATGTGTACAAGTAAGTTGCTGGACATGTTTTTGGCAAAGTAAATGACCCTAGAAGTGGGTTTGTAGACCCAAATATCCATTGGTTCAATTATCCAAATGAGTGGAAATTAGCACACAAAACAGTTAACTCATATTCTAACTCAACATGTGCTTGGATGTTACAGGCTGGCTGTGGGGCTCCTTTAGCGGCTGGCTGTGGGGCTCTTCCTATGGCTGGCTGTGGGGCTCCTTTAGCGGCTGGCTGTGGGGCTCTTCCTATGGCTGGCTGTGGGGCTCTTCCTATGGCTGGCTGTGGGGCTCCTTTAGTGGCTGGCTGTGGGGCTCTTCCTATGGCTGGCTGTGGGGCTCCTTTAGCGGCTGGCATGGGGGCTCCTTCTGGAGTATGCTCTAAGTCAAGCTAATCTTCATATTCACTTTAATAATTAATTTCTACATTATCCTCATTCTGAAACATCCTCCTCTTTCACTGCACTAAAGTATGTCCTTCCATTCCACTCCACTCCACTCAGAATGTTCTGGAATAATATTGTGCAGGTTTCCACATTATAGAGGGTAAAGAGAGCGGAAAAGCAGGGGCAGACGGCTTCTCGGTGCTTGGATTGTAACAGCAGCAAGTGTTGTCTCGGAGTTGTCTTGGACAGTCAACTATCCTGTGCAGCCAACATTGCCGCAACAACCCGAACCTGTAGATTTGCCCTCTACAACATTAGAAGGATAAGGCCTTTCCTCAC
>JAOEHI010051809.1:0-17894 GCA_025447815.1 Percopsis transmontana | reverse complement strand
CTACTGGCTGGGAGTCCAACACCCAGACCACTAGACCATCCTGCCCCCTACTGGCTGGGAGTCCAACACCCAGACCATCAGACCATCCTGCCCTCTACTAGCTGGGAGTCCAACACCCAGACCACTAGACCATCCTGCCCCCTTATATATACACAACGTCGACGTGTGTAAGCGTCCTGCAGCTGTTGGGGGCCCTCAACATTACTTACGAGTGGTGACTCTGACAGACACCGGAGATCCCTCCCTGTTCTGGACTAGAGCCATGACCCGGACGTCGTACTGCACTCCCGGGTCCAGCTGGTCCAAGGTCACGGCGTTCACACCTCCGCTGACCACCTGACTCCTCTCCTCCCCTCCTAAAGCAGGACACAACAGCACGATGAAATGGGGCTGCCAAAGTGCATCCTTTAGATTCAATATATGAAAATAGTATATTTTAGTATATGAAAATATGATATTTATCGACAGTTGGGATCATTGTCAGAACTCTCAAACTTATTCCTAGGCGTGCTAATTTTACCATATATCTAAAATCTAATATTAAAGGAATACTGAACTTTTGTTAAACCCTTAACTCTGTAGCCAAAATATATTAAATTACTTATCTACAAATCTGGTCGCCGTCTCTGGTACTGGTAGTATTTATTCTTCTCAGATGCACTGGTTTGTTGTTGTCGAGTATAATCTCAAAAGGTTTAAAACTATTTATTTCCTGAAAGCACAGTTTATACTGCAATCTAGTGGCGCAGATGTAGCAATGTCAATGTAAACACTATTGGGGGGGGGGGGGCAACATCTGCCTCTATGTATATTTACATTATTAATCCAAAACCTGTCTTAAATGTAGTAGTCTTAAATGTCATGTCTTGAACACTACAACTATTACATTTTGCAAACAACCATCCCTGTCACAGAGAATTTATACTACCAGTTACAGTTGATTATGAAATGCCAAACATCAGCGTGAGGAGTTTATATTGAGGTAAGGAAGCCACAGAGTCAAAGGTTTAACAAAGGTTCAATATCCCTTTAAGGCCTAGTACTCTGTTTGCAAGAGTATTACTGTCCTAATACTCTTGCAAAGTCATTCTTTATTCTAAGACAATGACACATAACAATCCTCTGCGTCTTTCACAAGCAGGCCGACTCCTACCGTCCGTTCGTCTCCAAGTCACGCGATAGGCCGTTGCTCCCTGCACACCCACCCAGGTTACTCTGACAACTTCACTGCCAGAGTCCTGAACTTGTAGGGATGTCACTCTCCCAACGACAATCTGATCAGATTCTACAGGGGAAAATGTCCAGGTTACACTTCACGTACACAAGAGTAGTTTAAGCAATATATTCCAGAATGTATTATCCTGTCCTATAACCTATGACCATTCACGCAGCATGTGTGAAACTGTGAACTTTCTCACCAACCAGAACAGGGTTTGAGGTTTGGCCAGAACCAGAACAGGGCGGTTTACACGGGTTTGACAGTTTGTCGTGAATAAAACCCGAATGTGACTGAACGCAGCACCTGTTGTGATGTCCAGAATGGCAGGGGTCCCCTCTCTAGAGCCACTCAGCGGGGACACCAGCACCCTGTAAGAGGTGTCCGTCTGTAGTTCATCTATGGTGTAGTTGGTGACACTGGCACCCACATTCCGGGAGACCTCCACCCCTGCACAACAGATAACAGACGAATGTTTGAAATGTCATCATTTCTGTCTGCCTGTCATCATTGCGACTCCATCTGCACACACTCGACAAAGTCCAATGCAGTTAGTCAAGCTTATTGCATTTGACCTCGTATAAAAAATTCACAAGCAACTTTTGCTGTCCCAGTAATCCTCAAATATCACAAGCAGAATCCTTCATTTCCCTTTTCCCTTTGCCCATACATCCACAGATAGTAAAAAGGCTATTGTTGTATTATGTTGACCTCTTTGTGTTATTTATGTTAGATGAATAATTACTTTGGTTTCGAGATTTTTGTTTGACTTTTAAAGTTGATACAATATGGTGCCACAATTCACTTAAAAGACAAAATATGAATGCCAAATGTTTAATGACTCATTCTAATCTAATTTTAAATAGAAATGAGTTTGAGTGTATATTTAAGGTTAAAAGTAAACAAATCAAATGTAGGCATAAAGAAAATCAAAACACCAATCATTCATTTTGTTTGCCTACCGTCATCGCGCCGCCAAATGACTCTATAGCCAGTTGCCCTGGAGACCGGTGACCAAGCAATATGTATCCTCCGAGACGTGACGTCAACGATGCGTAGGCCAGAGACTGACGAGCCATTGGGCGTGGTCCTAGCGGAGAGCGTAGCCGCCTCTCCAGTTCGCTCATTGACCATGGCAGCAACGCCTATAACCAGGGACTCGTCCGGTTGCAGCCCGTCTACGGTGAACACCGTGGCTTCCGATCCTACAAGACGGGACTGCTCGGCGTCTACGAGATGAAAAGGAAAATTAGGAAGCAGGAAGATCGTTCTTTGGCCCTTTTATCTCAGGCGTTTTGTAAAAAGTCTGTTTGTATTTCATCTTTTACAAGAGCGATACGATTCCCAGTATGAAAAAGCAAACATTACTAAATTATCATCTGTAGTTGTCAACCAAGATACGGTAAACACTTACTGCTGCCTTGCCTCCAGGTAACCCTGTATCCTGTGGCCCCAGCAGAACTTGTCCAGGCAATTCGAATCCTCCGACTGTTCGAATTCGTCACTCTGAGGTTGGTTATTCTCCCAACATCTTGCTCTGAAAAAAAACGCACGCAAATTATTCACGATGTGTTTGAATGCGGAAGCAAGGCATTCGATACGAGCGGCCGGACATCCAACCCAAGACGCATAGCTAATTATATTATTTATTATTACATATAATGCATGCCAAAAGCAAGTCTTTCCCACGTGCATTCATTATTGACGAGTGGGAGTGTTGCGCTCAAAAATAAGTTGGATAGGAAGGACTTTGTGTGATAGAGTCTCACATTCTTCGTGGCTGGAATTAAGCTTGTGGTTGAAATCAGAGTGGTTCGTATTCCTCTCTACTCCTCGCCATACAGTGCTCATAGATTCTTACAATCAGAGACAAATGGAGATGGTTGAAACGTTTATGCTGGGTTGCTGGTGTGTGTGTGTGTGTGTGTGTGTGTGTGTGAGATCCTTTGTGTAACCGCCGCATCTTTCTGGGGCGAGAGCCAAGAAATAAATACTAATACCTCCTTTTATCTCTCTCTTCCTGCCATCTTTGTTTTTTATGGCTTTTGTACTGCATTACTTCCTTACAGTCCAGATGGGTCCTGTTGAATCTTGTTCACCTAGAGTTGCTCATTATTATTAATGCTATTCATGTTGAATATGATCTGGAATTCATTCATCCCATTTGAGGCATTCACCGTGCAGCCTAGCGTACACAGCGGTTTCTGGCCCGAACCGGCTCCGATTCATACAAAAGGATGTTTACCCGGGCGTTAAATGTACTTGTCCTACCTGGTTTGATGTAAACAGTGACCGGGTCTCCTGCGTTCTCGCCAACCACTGCTGTTACACTGATGGAATACGACACTCCCTCCGTCAGGTCTCTGAGGTCAAGGGTGGCTTGGTTTCCAGGGATATTACGCGTTTCCTCGGTCCCCGCTTCGATAAAACAGACAGTAGAGTCACGCAGGTCCCCACAAAGTTACAGTGCAATGTTGAATCACACACAGAAAAGTAATGGTTTCGTAACAATATTCTGTAGTAATAACAGAAAACTAGCAAATCATGTATTATCAAGCCTATCGAATACATACTTTAATTCATAAGAATTAAAAGAAACTATTCTTAGATTCTTTAAATTTTCATTTCTCAAATTTCAATTTCAGCAAAATTTCAATATCAGCAAAATTTCAATTTCAGCAAAATTTCAATTTCAGAAACATTTCAGTTGTCTTGGCTACACTGAGCATATTGTAACGTAACCAAAGATCTGATGGGATTAACACATCAAATCAAACATTTGGCTAGCCACACATCCCCACGTGGGGGTCATGTTGTCAGGATCTGCAGTTCCGTTTTAACGCCGTAAATCCTAAAATCCCGCCGTTGTAGCCGCAAAACCTCCAAGCAGGGGTGGAGTAAAGGGTCCTTACTGACCCTCTGTGTTGAGGATGAGGACGCGGTATTGGGTGGCCCCGGCCACGCCGGTCCAGCCGAGCCTGACGGTGCCGCCAAGATACTCCAGGACCCGCAGGTTGGACACACGCCCCACTGGCTGCCCCACTGCAACGGTAACAGTTGGAAACATTAATGAAGGCTTCGAGTAGGGCCACAAAGAAATTCTCTCTTTAGGCCGGTGCTCCAAAGTGGTACATTTACATTTACAGCATTTGGCAGACGCTTTTATCCAAAGCGACAGTTGAACCGGTTAACCACCAGTTTTACAAGTAGATAACATTCTCTAGAATAAGGACAGCATCATGTAACGAGGTTTCTTCACCTATGGAATCGCACAACATTACTCGAAGGTTTCTCATTTACTCCTTAAAACAGTTAGTTATTACAATAATCAAAGTTATCATGCACACCTGTGGAGGACGAGGAGACGGGCGTGGCCTCCTCGCGGCCGTCGTACAGCGTGTAGAGCGTGATGACGTATTCCGTGTCGGGCAGAAGGCCTGAGAGCAGGTAGCTGGTGGTGCCTCTGGGGAAGGACTGGCTCTGCACGCGGCCGCCTAGGAGACAGAGCGAGGGCGACCCCGGTCAACATAGTGGGGGGGAGCCGAGCGCAGACTCAAATGCTGCTGGCTTTGTTTGCATTAATAATGGCGTTCACATACTGTAGGGGGTTTCTGTCTCCAAAGACGCGTAGTCAATTTGAATGCAGTCGCATCGGCAACCCCAACATGAAAAGCATTAGCTCGTCATAATTCACGTTTCTTAGTGTCACCAAAACATAGTGTTTAGTTTATTATCAGTTAAATGGGTTACAGTTACAGTTACAGTTACAAGTTCTGTGAAGACGCCCCCTCCCAAGGCGCGTTGGCCTACTGTATTGTCGGGTGCTTACGCCTTGGTGGAGTCCAGCTTTAAGCTACGGATGTGTGATCTCTGTTAGATCTTTGCTAGAAGCCCGCGAGGGCTCACAAGATGCTTTTGAGGAGTCGTGACATCATTTTGAAACCATGAACACAATTTTAACAATGGTGCATATGGCTGCTTATCTATTTGTTATGCTGTATCTTAGCTATTGTTCGCTTGTGTCACTATACCGTATGTGTATAATAATAAAAAGGTTTTGCAAGGCACTTTATATTTATACAAATCTCAAAGTGAAGAAAAGTGATAAAATATATAGAGCATGAATAAGAGAAACACAAGAGGACAAAGACAAAAAAAGGGGGGTTAAGAAATGGGTTGAAATCAGCCAAAAGCTATGAGAAATGGGATAAAAATAATTAATAGATGAGTTAAAAATCAGCCAAAAGCAATGCTAAAAACGTGGGTCTTGAGGCAGCGTTTAAAAAGCACCCACAGTCTGTGGTGTAAAGTCGTAAGGAAAAGTTCCTAGCTTGCGAGGATTGGGAACTTGAATGCTAATGAATGCTGTGTGTTGTGTGTTGTACAGCTGCACGCCTGACCTTCGCCCTCCATCCACTCCAAGCGGTACCCCCTAGAGGACTGGATGAGGTTCCAGGTGAGACGGATGGAGGTCGGGCTCACAGTCGAGGTCCTGAGGATCTGCTGCTCCTGGCGCTCTGGGGAAACACGGGGAACGCAAAGGCGAACCGGTCAGTGAAGAGGCTGCACCGCTGCTCGGTAAATCGGTGGTGTATTGTCCGATCATCCCTCGGGGATCAAGTGTAATCTATTTCTCCTGTTGTCAGACGAACACACAGATAGTGTTGTGTTGTAACGTTCTTCTTCTTGTGATGTCAAGAAGAAGAAGAAGTGTCGGTTTTAGGCTGCTAGCAATTAATGACAATTAATGGGGGGTGCATTACTCAATATACTGTATAGGAATACAGTATATTGAGTAATGCACAAGTAAAGTAACCATGGTGACATGATGCTGTCCTTATTCTGGGATCTATAACTGGTGGTTAACCGGTTCAACTGTTGACAAATGTACTGATTGTAAGTCGCTTTGGATAAAAGCATCTGCTAAATGCTGTAAATGTAAATGTAAAAAAGCATTATTGTAATGTTCTCTTTCATGTGATTAACAAAAACACATTTGCAGATTTGGAGTAGAATCGATCGTTGTCTGAAAATTACGTTCAATACCACTTATCAGACGACACAGCGGTAGCATTAGCCTCGGAATGCCACTCATTTTAAATAGATTAGAACATTTGTAGTAATACAAATTCAATATAGAATTCCTTAGTGCATCTCAAACTCAGGGCCTTTGGGCAAGTAGTTTTACTTGCTACACAGATAGATAATTAAACCAAACCTCTGTAATACACATCCTAATACACAGCTTATCTGCCAAAAACCAGATGCTAAGGACGGTGATGTACTGTACGAGGGACTAATGACCCTTTAAGATTTAACAGGATGTGTCTTGTGTAACTTGGCTTTAAAATCACAGGGCATCTCAAGGGCCTGAATAATTACATTTAGGGTCCCAAATGGGTGATTTCAAGCATGCATGTTGCAGCAAGTTCTTCGAAACGACACTACATTTGCGGGACAGCCAACTACAACAGGAAAGCTTTTTTTGGCACATCCATGCCACAAACTCCTTGGGCCAAATGCAACGCAAATGTTTTTGCTAGTTTTAGACCAACATGTCATTTTCCCTGTCCAGCGCCCACATTGTTTACATAGCTGACACCCACCTGAGTTGGTCTTAAAATGAGGTGCGGTCGCTCGCATTGTTGGTGCCTATGGCTGTCTTGAGACAGCGGAAAGCGATAGCATGATTGACCAGCAGAAAACCTGATCTGAAGTCAATGGCGCAGTATTTCACTGATAGTTTAAGGGCGCACTATCACGATAGTAGGCTAACATGCTGCTACATGCAGCAGGAAGGTGCACAACGCGCTTACACTCTGTTGCCGTAGATGGCCTGCTCACTTCACACTGGAGCAGATCCGTTTCCTCTGCAGAGAAACGTTCTTTCTTACTACTTGGCAAATGTGCCATTATAATAGCACTTGGGGCATGCGCTTTAGACTGTGCGCTTAGATCATTAAAATAGAGCCCCTTCCCTCCTTCCCACACGACAATGATCCCCAAATGTAACACATATGGCAGAATTTAGAATTTAGAATCTCAAGGTGTCAAAATTAAACTTTGATGTTGACAGCATCAACTGTAAAACCCGACATGCAAGTGAGTTTTCTGTTTTTACACCCTAGACAATGTTACAGCTCTGCACTTCAGAGGCCTGTTTATACAACAAGGATAAACGCAGTTCCTTGTCCTTTAAAGAGCAACTAATCCTAGCATAAAAGTCACCCTCTTAGCCAAGTCACCATCTTATCCAAGTCACGCTCCTAGCAGGACCGTTTCTGTGCAGCCTGAAATTTGATTTTACCCCTCATATGGAACCAGTCTGCAGGCACTAAAAGAGCTGTATGGGTTTGTATAAAAACAAACGAGGAAGTGGTCTCTGGTCTATATAATGTGTACGTTTCGCATTTTTGTTAGTGAAAACAACCCATACGAAGACTTTCCTTTGTCCTTGTCTGCCACCTATATTCAGCACAGGGTCCATGAGGTGACTCAGTCTCAATTAAAACAACACAGATCAAACTGAGGCAAAGACCGCCACACTGGCATTAGTCACAAAAGACAGATGGCGTGTATGCGTGTGTGTTTAAATGAAAGATCCTTAAACACAGACCGAGGTATTTAGAGACAGTAAACCACTAAAGAGATGGTTCTCACGTGTACTGTACTGTTCTTTCCATTTCCATATCATTCCTACTCCTCTGGCTAGATGGTCACACGGGGCTATATTTACTGTATCAAGAAAATAATTTCAGTTGAAAAAGATGAAAAGACAAGGCACTGCAAGGGCCAGCTGTATTCATGCTTCATGTTTACTTTGGGACACAACTGTAACTATTCTTTATTGCCCCGATTTATTCTTACAAAGAGATGCACAAGCGAAAGCCTGTTACGTGATACTCTACTATATTGTAGCTATACCAGGGGGGTTTAGTTAGTTCAGGATTGGACCTACCTATCTTGAACCTTGTTGTTGCTACAGGGCCCTCGGTGTTGCCTTCATAGAGGGTGATGATTGTGATGATGTACTCTGTGTCTGACTGCAGGTTGACCAGAGTGTGGGCCTCGATGTCAGCAGGAACCTCCACTGTGTCGACCTTTTGACCTTTGGAGGAGCAGAAGAGAAGCTATGGGATAGGGTGGCTGGACGGTTAGCAGGTGGCAGAGTTACATGAGAGCTGAATGAAATTGGCATTTGTGACAGTACAGAGAGAAGTAGTAAAGATGTGTTGTGAACAGTGTTGGGCTCTTCACTCAAAAAAAGTCATGTATTACACATTACTCGTTACTTAAAAAAGGTAAGGTAAGTAAGTAATGCATTACTTTACTTATTTACTCCCTGTAGAAAGTTATATTACTTTTGCCTTACTCCGCAACATCGCCTGAGATGCATTGATTGTCACGTAATTGCCAGTTAACAATATAACATTAAACCATACATGTGCCCACATTTAAGCACAAATCCCTATCCTAATAAGGAGGACATACACAATATATGTCTTTTATGCTCTTTAACAAAATAATACCACAAAACCGACAGAAAAGACGGTAAAAACCAGCCCAAAAGCACTTTGCAGAAAAAATTTGTCGAGAACAAGGCTCAATTGCAAGTAACTGCGTAATTGTTCGATTAATAACTGTAATGCGATTAGGGAACTTAGGCCCAGCAATGCGTTCCATTACTGCGTCCCAGACAAATGTGATCACAGCAATGCAGTGTTACGCTGTGATGCGTGTTGGTGCGAGTGTCCGACCTGTGAACGGTCCCCAGACCACGCGGTACGCCCTGACCCCAGGGACCCCTCTCCACCGGACTTGCACTGTTCCCTCGGATTCAGTCTCTATAGTCAACTGCTGTACTGGCTCAAGACGCTCTGATAAACACACACGCACACACACACACACGCATGCACGCACGCACGCACGCACACACACACACACACAAAATAGCAGCTCATTATCATTACTATCAATTACTGTTTGAGCATCGCCATCGTAACACAGTATCATTCTGTATTATATTTATCTGTATTACTATCAATTACTGTTTGAGCATCGCCATCGTAACACAGTATCATTCTGTATTATATTTATCTGTATATCTGTATTTGTGTTAAATATTCAATATTATAGGTTAATATTTTGATTAGGATTACTAAAAGGAGGCCTGCGACCGCATTGGAGCGCGTTAAAAAGGACCCAGTATCACAGAGGAGGGTGGACTCACGCGTGCGGGCGGTGAGGGTGGCGGGGGAGGCAGAGTTTCGTGGGAAGAGAGGGTAGAGGCTGATGGCGTACTCCGTGTCAGGCTGAAGGGATTCCAGGGTGGCGGAGGTCGCGTCAGCAGGGAGGGACCGCTCCCGCAGCTGGCCAGACGGCTGGCCTGCGCGGTCAGCCAGTCAGTCGGTCAGTCAGCCAGCCAGTCAGTCAGTCAGTCGGCCAGTCAGCCAGTCAGTCAGTCGGTCAGTCAGTCAGCCAGTCAGTCAGTCGGTCAGTCAGCCAGCCAGTCAGTCAGTCGGTCGGTCAGTCAGTCAGCCAGTCAGTCAGTCAGTCGGTCAGTCAGTCAGCCAGTCAGTCAGTCGGTCAGTCAGCCAGCCAGTCAGTCAGTCAGTCGGTCAGTCAGTCAGCCAGTCAGTCAGTCAGTCGGTCAGTCAGTCAGCCAGTCAGTCAGCCAGTCAGTCAGCCAGTCAGTCGGTCAGCCAGTCAGCCAGTCGGTCAGTCAGTCAGTCAGTCAGCCAGTCAGTCGGTCAGCCAGTCAGTCAGTCGGTCAGTCAGTCAGCCAGTCAGTCAGCCAGTCGGTCAGCCAGTCAGTCAGTCAGTCGGTCAGTCGGTCAGTCGGTCAGTCGGTCAGTCAGTCGGTCAGCCAGTCAGTCGGTCAGTCAGTCGGTCAGCCAGTCAGCCAGCCAGTCAGCACAGGGTCACGGCCACAAGAAACAGAGACAAATGATTAGAAAAAAATCTAAACTGCAGAAACTTGGAATAAATCAATCGAATGTGACATTTGAGCATAACTACACATAGTTTTGTTGAAATCTTCTCGTGTGACGGAATTTAGAAGGCCAAGGGTCCTATACTAGCCATAACTCAGGTCAGTATTAAAGCTGCAGTCGGCATATTGGCCACTGTTTGTTGGTGACAGCTGTCATATTCGGTAGACCTTTTACAATGTGTAAGTTAAATGGACGTGAAGCTTAGCTTTGTCAACGGTGGGGAGGCACAGAAGCGGTACTTCCAGTAGTTTCCCACCGTTGTACTGTAGCAGGAAGTAACAGTTGCATCAGCAAATCCAAAGGGTCTTAAGTTCTGCTACTGGTTTCACTGTGGCTTAGGAAGGCCGATTCACATATCAAGTGCCATTACAAATATGTTGTCACAACAAAGTTAATCCTAAGCAGCTTTAAGCAGTGTGTTTTGCATTTGGGTTGTGGGCAGAGTGCATTGCCTCACCTCTCCTGCTAATTGAGCAAAGCAACCTGACAAGTTGTTGCCTTTAGAGAAGTGTATGGAACGCTTTGGGCCCAGAGCTTTCTAAAGAAGCAAATATGCCTGATATGTGCTTTTTATTTTGAATCTTTATTTAACCTTTATTTAACCAGGTTAAAGTCTCATTGAGATTAAAAATCTAAAATCTAGAGATTTGACCAAAAAAGCAGTGTTCAAATTTGCAGACACAATTATTAACATGAAACACAGAATATACAAACAATTTAAAAACAGCAATAATACCAGATATGAGCAGCAAATGGCATAGATAATTGTGGTGCAACTAGGGGTCAAACTGACAGCCCCGAACTAGCATTAAGATGGCTTTGAACTCACTTAACGGTACAAGCTCTGGTACAAGTATGTGTGCACACATTAATGTCTATAAAATCTATATCTATCCTTGAGCTGTATCTGTTTGATTTACCTGTGTCAAAGAAGTACAGTGCATCTGCTTGAACCAGTGACAGGTACAAACATGGCACCCCTCATTACAGAATACACACTGACCCAATTAAAACCAAACACGCCGGCAGCTTAACTAGCCGGCGGAGATGCTCCATGTGGCTCTGGCACTCCTGCCATGCTCTGGCTTGGAGATACTTCTGGCACTACTTTACAACGTTTCACTAGGCTGTTTCAATCAATCCTCAGGGGGAAACTCTCTTTCATGAATCATGGCATAAGCACCCAGACATATTCACGCCTTTATGATCTGCGCCACGCCCTGTCTCTGTTCCTCCACCAAACCCGAAGTGAGAGAGCGATAACAAAGAAGATTGTATGAGAGGAGCCCTGAATATCTCACTTCATGGGCATGCCCCCCTATGTTAAAGGTACACTCCTCAATTGCATGATAGCGTATTAGCACCCCCAGAACCCCAGATGTCTGCCCCAAGTCACTGTTCACATTATGAAACACAACATTGTGGATATGACCCGCGGCCACCTTGGTCATCTGTGTCAGATACATATGATGTTGTTATGGGGGTTTAACAAACATTCGATAATATCCCTTTAAAGGTGTGTCAGTTTGTTCAACTGTGAGGTCAAGGGGCTATATCTCTTCTGCTCTTTAATGAATGTAACGTCATTAGCACACGATTAACTCAAAGCCGGTGTGATGCGCGGCTGACCTCGTGGCCCATAGGCGAGTCGGTAGCCCTGGGAGGGAGACGAGGCCTGGTCCCAGGCCAACGCCAGAGAGAAGAACCCCGACTGCACCAGGCGAAGGCCAGTCGCCCCCGGCAATGATCCTTGAGGAGAAGGATGTTAACATCTGGAGGATTCGTTAGCTGCGTGCGTCATAGTGACAGAACGGCGTTGAGGCGTTGACGTACTGGTTCGTTGCTTGGCCGACACAGACTCCCCCACGCTGTTGGGGTACTGGGCGATGACAGTCACCAGGTAGTCAGTCCCAGACCTCAGGTCTCCCGCCGTGAAGCTCCTCTGACTGGCAGCCACTGTCTCCTGCAGGATAAATAAAGGTCATCAACGGAAATAATATGTAATTTCTGTAAAACCCTAAAGCTGAGCAAACACCTAATCATAAAGGGGAAAGAGACAGCGTTTGTCTGCCTGCATCAGGAATTCCACACCCATCTCTGCCAATGTTTAATCTTTAAAAGCATCAAGTGAATATCCACCCATTAGACATGTTCATACTCAGCACCGTTACCAAGGAAACGCCTATGCATCAGCCCCTACAATTAGCCCTTTCAGTGGCGGTGAAAACCGTGTACTGTAGCTCCTCCGGAGGTGCCATAAACCATACGTGGCCACTATCAACACACCTGCCGTAACTCTGCTGTGATAGGCTGCCCCAGTCCAGACAGTGGAGTGTATTGGACCACATAGCCGCTCACAGGCCCTCCAGCAGAACTCCAGCGGAACCGGAGTGTATCTGAGGTCTGGGCCGTGAACTGGAGGTTAGAGGGACCGGAAAAGGCCTCTGGTTGGAGGAAAGGAGAGGAGTGGTAAGGCCGAAACACATGGATAGGTGATATGCTTGCTAACTAGCGTGCTACATAAGTACTGTAGCTAGCTATGGATACATTTCATTTGGAGAATAAGATTAGACTAGAAGTTCTTGCATCAAACACTAAGACTATGTGACACCGGAGTTGTCGAGAACACATTCCCCACTCTGCTGAGAACAATAGATCGCATGACTGAAAGCTTGCCCTGGACACCCTACCAGAATTTTAATGCTAGTGGCCCCGTATTTGTAGGCACGGGTGGCCATTTATGTAGTCCTAATTTAGAGTTTGCCACCACCAGAGAATGAGGCAAATGAGCACAAAGGAGGAAACTGTCAGGGTCATCAGGCTGCGGATAACAGCTTTAATGTTAGCAGCATCCTCCGCCATACTTGCACTCATACAGTTTTTAATAGCATGAGCGCATGCTTTATCTTCGTCTTACACTTTGTGTTTGCAACAAATGAGACGCACCCCATCTGCTTATTGTGTCGTAAACATTTAGGTGACATTGATACCGTCGCTAGCGTAGACTCCTCCTGAGCTGGAGCAAACTCGGGGGCTAACAAGAGGAAGAAGCGTGTTCAGGAGTTTGAAGTCCCCAACAAAGGAGGTGAAATCACTGCTGGGCTGGGAGGAGATCAGAGCCAGCTCATTCTGGTCAGCATTCTTGATACCTAGGAAGAACAGAGTCAAACAAAATGTCAAACCACAGTGACTCATAAGAAAGCTTGAATCAGTTCCCACACGCACAGACAGGAAAACCCGTACCAACTGCAAAAACCTGCACCCCCTGACTTCGCAACCTCTGGGATGGCTCTTGTACGTTGTCCTGCGACCTCCCATCAGTGATCAGTACAGTGATCTGTGAGGAAGAACCCAGAGAAAGATAACACCTGAAGTACTAGGTCCATGACGGAATCATCTCAATAGGTTTTCTTAAAGGAGCGGTTCCACCTAGCTTAGCAATTTCATAAGATTGTGTTTGGAAGAAAAAAATTGCATCCATCCTTCAAAGACTCCCTGCTCCTTACAGACCTTTGGAACATCTCGAATGTTAGAGGGATTGAAGAAGTTATCGGCCACAAATTTGAGTCCAGCGCCCGTGCGCGTGTTTCCTCCCTTGTAGTTAAGGTTCTCCACAGCGCGGACCAGCTCTGTGCCGTTCAGGTAGGTTGTGAAGGTAAATTCCACCCTGGTTGACACAAAATACATGAAATATAACCTCCTCATCCGGCGTGAGATGACGTGGTTGGAGATTAGAGGGGTTACTGCTGACACTGTAAGTCACCTGGAGGTGTCGCTGTACTGCACGGCCCCAAACCGTATCCCCGACCGGCTGACAGAGCTGGCAAAGGGCTTCACGATGCCAGACATGAAGCCTTTAACCTGCTGGAAGTTGACCCTGCCGATACTGGAAGATCCATCAATCAGGAACACGATGTCTGCTGCTTGCACATTATTACACCTCCCTGAATACGCGAGTATGTAATACATAAGTATCATACATACAGAATATAATACAGCCTAGTTAACAAAAGTGGCTGTTTTGTTGTTTTTTTTTACCCTGGGCCGCAGCCTGGTTCACAACGGACAGCAGGGCAGCTAGAGGAAAAGCCCAGCTCCACATCTTCACAGTCAGGGCAAACACAGGAAGCTGTAGTACAAAGAACACTTTGTAAACAGTCCTCTGTTAAAGTAAAAACACAGAGATTAAATACATATTCGAAAAAGAGTTTAAATAAAAGGAAAACATATAAATAAAAGGAAAACCACAGCATTCATCTGTCTGACACAAAATATAGTGCCCTTTTTCTTTTCCATTCGTATTAATTTATCAAAAAATTAAAAGTTCAGACATTGCCTGAAGCCAGAAGTCCAGGCCTTTAATTCATCAGTGTTGCCTTGAGATGACTAACAGCTCACAAGGCCAATAGGTCTTTTTATTTTTGTCCCATGTGCAAGGCCCGTTTCAAGGGAAGTCTAATGTATTTCAAACTTAGTGTCCTTTTTCCCCCTGTGGCCAGTGGCAGAAAGTCTTTATTTGAAGTTCCCCACACCTCTAAAATTACGTTATGTACAGTTGAGTCCTGGTGAATCAAGCCAGCTGTCCCAAATTTCATGTCAATTTTCCATTTCCTGTGTAGAATCTAACACACCACAATTTGTTTCTGGTGAAATTATTTAATCCAGCTGTTGAGACCACAAACTGCACACAGCCTCCCTGACTACCCTAAACAACAAAGGTCAGCTAATTTATGAGATCGTAACTTAAAGGCATTAATGTCTTATTGGCCAGCTGAGGACTACAAGAGGTAGCAATGCATGTTAAAACCACTGCTCAGAATAGATGTACGAATGTATTTATTTTTTCTTCTACATTTAGCCTGTCACACCCACCGGAAACCCCCCAACCACCCACTCCTGCCCTGCTGGCGTACCTGTTCAGACAAAGCTGCTGGTACATAGGAAATAACCCTTTTTGACCTTGTAAAAAATACAAAAACGGTTATAGACAGTTAATGGACCTCATAAAATGAAAAGGTCTAATTTATTAGAGCGCATTGTTATCTGAGGATATAGAGTCTTCACTGCATTCCTAGGGTGGTCTCTACACCTGGAATTTTAAAAGGATGAAATACATAGCTTTTGGCTATGGCCACACCCACGGAGTCACTGATACACAAATCATTGTTTCTGGATGAAGCGTTCCTTCATTAAGTCTCCCTCAAAATAAATGAAACAACTTAAGAAACTGTTGCTTTATTAAAAAGACACTTTTATCCTCAGAGGGCAGTATAGGATAAACGTATTTAGGAGCATACATGGCGGGTTATGTGTCTTGCTTAAGCACACTTGTTATTAGGCCAGCGCCAGGGACCCAAACCAGTGTCTTCTGGTTGGAAAACATTGGTCGTAATGGAAGACAGGACCACTTGATATGTTTGTGTAACGGAGGCCAGCGGTACAGCAAGGTGCTGCGCTGTGCAGGGTAAACCTCACTCCCCAACACCTTTAGAGACGTGCTAGCGACTAACGCTAGGGCGTTGGGTTTTAGCCTCCCTTGCCGACACGTCCACCTCCCAAGCCGGGGATCCGGGTTCGAGTCCGGTGCGGGACTGGACCGGTTACATTTGGACCTGAGCCTCTTTTTGTGGCAAAGGAAGACAGGCCGGGTGTCCGTTAGACATTGTAACCAGGTAACCTGTGACTTCTGACCTCAGAAGACAGTTTTGTTAAACAAATAGTGTCCAATTTCAACAGTAGTCAAATAGCATGCGTTTCCTCATTGTAACTTAAATGTAAATATAATTTAATGCTAGTTGCCCTTAACCAGCGATATGGAAAACCCTTTACATTTGAATTCCCCCTCTCTCACAGGGAACAAAACAATGTCAAATAAGACAAAGAATTGGCTACATTTGGACTCAATTCAATTTCACTCAAAATCTCTGCCGGCGAAGAGATTCTCTTGTGTCTCCACAGCAGTGGAAAGCCAAAATAACATTCCCCTTTAAAGCTTCACTGAGTCCAATCAGGCAAAGCTCTGAAACAAGGGGAGGACAGCCCCACATCAAACAGCCAGTAATCAGCAGCAGCCCTCCCTGCTGTAGATGACACACTTGGTATGAGGCCAAGGCCCCCTCATACCCAAGTATTAAACCAAGAGGACAGCAGAGCATGGCCGGGGCAAGGCCTGGTGAGGAGGCGGATGAAAGGTTCCGGAAGGGGAAGGAAGCGGGGTGGGATGTGAGTTCGTGTCGGGGGGAGGTGAGAAAGAAGACGCTGGGACAATACAACGAAAACCGAACAAGTCAAAAAGACACAAAAGGATGCTTGCCTCTTCTCGGACCAGACCTCAAATACCTCTTTAACATTACATCAGATTTATTAGATATAAGCAGCATCAAAACGTGGAGTAAATGGCTTCAGCTGAGGTCAGCAGTCACTGGTGATGTGTGAAACAATGAAGGCTCTAACACACCTCCATCATCTGCAGCGATATACAGTATGTGTAGCATTTGTGCAAAATAGGTTATGGTTGTTTGGAAAAATACCCAGTTTTTAAATTTAAAATCTAATAATGAATGTATAAACTAAGTTCTGTGATAACCTAGCCTTCAAATTAGGGTGTCACAGATGAGACCAGAGCATTGTGTTAACATTCTACTTCAGGAACACAGTGAATGAAAAGAGAATGATGAACATTCTGTTAGGTCTTGCTGGAAATGAAATTCCTCGCTCCAGGCAAGGTAATTAGGTAGCACGCTGTAATTCAGTGTGCGGTGTAGGACTATATCAAGTTTAGGGGCAGTGTAGCTATGAGACAGCATGCACATGCAGGCGGCAATTAACGCGGCAACATACGGCAGGCTACATTCATTCTCAGTCAAAACCTTCATCCGATACAGCTCTGCCATTTACACACGGGTGAAAGCACACCTGATGCGCTTAATAAAGGATCGCTTGCATCCCGCGAAACTGCAACGTCGCTGTTCGTGAATAAGTGAGCGTTGTAACAACATGTAATGCGCATCAGGGATCCCGTTGAGGGATTGTGTCGAACCCCTTGAGGGATTTTTGGGATTCCCCGGCGTTTATGCTCTGATGCTCTTTTATCAGCTACATTTTTATAACGTGCAAAAAAACCTACAAAACAACAATAGCCTACAATTCAATGTTAGCATTCCAGCGACTCTTTTATAAGACCAATACATTTATTGAATTCAGCAGAGACTCCGAGAGCGGCTCCTGGGGCCACGCGGTGGTCATTCAACCTACCTGAGGACTTGGGGCTCTAACTCCTCTGGTCCAGGGCCTGCTTCACGTGCTCCCCACCTCTCCACCTGTAGCATATCCACGCGTCACTTTCCTCCGCGCGTCTCCTCGGCCTTGAAAACTAGTCTTCTGAGCGATGGGTGGCTGTACTCGCACGCGCGGTGTCACTTGCGGCTGTGCACGGTAGGACCTCTCGGGGCAGTCACAGCGTCCGGTCGGTGCGGTAGCGAGCCTACAGTAGCCTGCTAGCGGTGCGATATTGTGGGATCCAGGAGGCACCCTGCACGGAGTAGGAGCGATAGAAGAGTCCAGACTTGTTCGGATGCCTGGAGGGGAGTCCTCAGCTCTCCCGATTTTCTCTTTTTTCTCTCTCTCTCTCTCTCTCTCTCTCTCTCTCTCTCTCTCTCTCTCTCTCTCTCTCTCTCTCTCTCTCT